>CAEMYA010000117.1:2731731-2750278 GCA_903131615.1 Diplodus sargus
AGAGTTAATATATCAACAATATTAATTTTAACATGACCATGGAAAAAAAATAGGAAAAACCAGAAGATTCTGGGTAATGAAGTCCTGCTCTACTCAGAGTAGCGAGAAAAGCAATATAAAGGCATAATCTGTATATTTTTACCATCACTAAGATTATAGAAACACAGTAAAATAAAAATGAATGTTTAGACACATTTTTAGAGATCCCTACATAATTAACATAGAAATCAAAGGAAATGTCTTTGAAAACACCTGAAAGACATGCTTGATAACGCAATAATAAAAGGGTACCTCCGTCCCACATAACGTTAGACTCTGACACTGAGAGGGGAGTGATGAATGCCCATTCTTTACTAACTGTGCAGAAATCACTGACTTAGATATCACCATTTGGAGACCTAACAGCAAACAATCTAACGCCCACATTTAGACAAATCACTAATTTTTTCCATTTTGTAGAGCCGTTTCTTTATTGAATGTTATATGACGTAGATACATTTTGTTTTAGTGTGTTTCCCCAAAGGTTTCAGTAGGGCTTGCATCAAAGTTCGGCACCGATGTAGAAATCAATGACACAGGCTCATGGCTCTTCCTTTTTTTCTACATTCCTTGTACCAGACATTTAAATTAACACAGTATAGACTATAAATATACCTTTTTAAACCATTTTTGATTGGCACTTCGTGGCAAGTATGCACCACTTACACGAACCTCTCACACCTGGTGTTTCCAGTTTGATTATAGCGAAAGCATAGTGTTGCATGAGCCGCTCCACGGCAGTGTTTCTTTACTGGGTCTCACCGTTGTCAAACTGCCTGATGTCAAAAATCCACAAAATATACAACTGCAAATATGTGGATCAAGGTTGTAACATGCCAACAGTTCACTGGCATTAAATTCCATGTTCTTTGAAGTTTCGGATCATGCATGTCACTATAAATATAGAGGCTATGTAGGAATGTGTGCATTAGGCCACTGATGAAAAGGATAATACATTAGATTAAATGCCTCCTCCATCCCCTTCCCTAATTACAGCACCAGTCCTAAATGACTGATGCAAATGTTTACAATTTGTTTAATGTTTAACCAGGTTTGACATTAACACATTAACCCGCCCCACCCCTGTATTCTCTCCCCACACACACACTAACACACACCATTCTAAGTCACACTAATTCTTTGTGACATTTAACTTCACAGTGTTGGTCATCGCTGTCATCTAAAAATAAACAACAGATACACACACACACACACACACACACACACACACACACCTCTAAAACCCCATCCAGAGCAAAGTTATGCTGCTGCTTGGTTTATTTCAAAGTGCATCAGCAGATAAGAAGCTTTTAGAGTGACTAAAGTAAAGTGGATTGTCGCGGTGACTGCCAAATGTTTTCTGAAGAAAATTATGAAGTTGTTTATGCTGACAACAATCTTTAAACACGAGTCAGAGAAACTATTTAAAGAGATAGCTGTGTATTACCTCAAGGTGCCACATTTATCACCCTGACATCAGCATTACCACAATAATTTTAGACATGATGATATTACAGTAAATACACACAAACTATTTTAGACAATCAGATTTATTTTGCACTCGGTGACAGAGAAATGTACAGCACAAAGGCTGCGTACTTTCAGTGAATACCAGCAGCAGATGGTGGAGGCACTGAATGCATGTTGGCGGGTAGCAAAACTTCAGCTTTGTAGTGGTCTTCAAAACATTACAAGTAATTGGAGGATGGGAGGGAGAATAATGGCACGATGTCAGCCTGGCAGGCACCTGTGAGGTTGTTAGGAAATGTCTGAATGCCTGACAGTTAAAGTTCAGGATAACTACAGGTGGACAAAAAGCCAAAAACGCTATCACGGTCTATGAAATTTTAACTGCGTAATAAGCGGTAGGTGTTCTGCAAATTCAGTGAAGAAATTGTTTAAAATAACCATATTCCATTAAACAACATTCAGTTGTTTTCATCTTTTAACTGGAACTTTCCATACAAACAAAAACAACTGCCTCACATGAGATAACACTTGCGTTAAAATATAAAAGGCTCAAAATGGAAGCTTACCTGCTCTGTGTTCACAATTTCACGTTCCTCCTCTACAGTATTTTATCTTGTCACTCTCCTCCTCTGCAGCAGTTGTCAAACCAGCTTACATTACCACCCCAGACTCTCGCTCTCACGTCACTTGAGAACATGGCGAGCAGTCCCGCTGCCAAAATCACATCACCCTTGCTAGGCAGCTGGATTTGCACGATCACATGCTTGCTTTGAATATGCAGCAGAGACAGCAAGGGATAGCTCCCACAGTGGCAATGGTATTGCCAAATCTCTACCAGAGGATACATTTCTACCATCCCATTGTATAAACCGTCACATAGTCCAACCCTGTGGGCAATAAAGGTAACCAACACACATTTTTCATTTTACTTATCTGTTTGTATTATTCAAATGTATAGCTAAAATCAGTACTGTATTTGGGACTTTGCTACCTTTATACTACAGTTAGTTCAATTATAGTCCATAATTACAATATGTTTTCATTGTTGGTATATCCTCTTCCTGTTTACCTCAACCTGCTTGTTACAGAAGTATTAAACACTTATTTACCTATTTGCTGATTATCTTGATACATGATTTGTATAAATGAATCTGTGTATACATTTTGACCTCTGCCTGTTTTTGGATTGAAGGTATAGAGCTCAACAGTGAGGTTCCGGAAGTGAAAATGCCAGTCATATTCTGAATAGAGGATTTCCAAAGTGGACTTACCATGAGTTATGAGATTGTGAAACGATGGTATACGATCCTGTAGAAACCACAAGTCCCTACAATATCAAACTTGTTTGAAGAAAAATGTGCTTTATTTGCAATGTCATGGAAAAGTACTACCCTACCCACAATCTTATAGTGTAACAGTGACGTCTCTGATTGGTGGAGCTCACTGTTACCATGGAAATGTTTACCAAACCCTGCAAATTTCATGTTTGCTAGTTACTGCTACCACTGAACTCTACAATCGTTTACCACAGAGCTACCATGATTTCACTTTCTGACGTACTGCGTTTTTTTTAAAGATGAGGAGAAGAGTGTCAAAAGGGTTCATCCGAACATGAAATTCGTGGGTTTGGTAAACATTTCAATGGTAACAGCAAGCTCCACCAATCAGAGACGTCGCTGTTACATTCGCGATGGTTTATAGGATGAGTAGCTCCTTTACTCTTAAGATAATTATCTACACAGTCTTGTACCTTTGCTTTTTTCCAACATTTTTTTTGTACCAAATTAAATGTTGATTTAGATGATTCATCTAGTAGTTTATTGGCTTGGTTCCAGGCTTAAAACTCTTTATGTAAGGATTTTATAAAACGTCAATGGAGTAAATGAATGGCAAATTCACTTCCGGAACAGGAGCCTTTAAAAAAGTGGGCGGTGACTGTTGAGCTCTATTGGACTTTGCCCTTAACTGTCTTGCAACATGTTTGTGAGGTTCAGCCTGTTCAGTACAATCTGAAAATGAACCCAGCTGGCTCTGAGTCAGTGAGGCCATTTCTGGGGCTCTCCCTGCATCCTCTGCAAAAGCAGACAAGCTGTGGATGCCATCCGTGAAAAAAAAAAAAGCTGCTTTCCATCAGCAACCAGCCAGCAGTGCCTACATCAACACCAGCTCCTCTATTCACCACATCAGAACCACGGACTGATTGTCCAAGGCCCCAGGTACCTGTCGGCAGTTCCTTACTCATTGCTCCCTGATGTTCCGGATCACTAATGCCCCCCCACTGTCTTCCAGGCCCCTGTAAATTATATCCTCAGAAACTTTATTAATGACTCTCTATTAATTTACCTAGATGGCATCCCTGCAGGAGCATGTGGAGCACATCAAGTTAAGCTCCTGGGGACAGCAATTTCCAGACTTGAAGATCGTATCAGTGTTCAGTAACCATGGTAATTAGGGTTTGGACCCGATTAAGGAAGAAGACGGAAAAGTATATTCCACTTCATCCTAACATCCCAACATCTTGGATCACCTCTCCTATGTTGTAATTTGTTGTTACACCCAGCTCCATAGACTGCAAAAAGGAAGGCAAAGATTGAAAGAACATTTTATTAAAGGCGCTCTATGTAATTTAGAGAAAGAAATTTTAATCAGAATAGAAAAAAGTTAATAAAGTTAATAAACATACTCTTTGTTTTCATGACTGAATAAAGTGAAAAAACAAACTGACCTGTTCATACTGTTAAACTTTGTTTTTTTATGTGGCGGACCCTGCCACCTTTCCAGCTTCAAGCAGTGTTCCAGGACCTTATTTTCCTCTGAGAACAGCTTGTTGATTCAGTTTATATTAATATTGTAAATATTACATTTCTGAGTTTAGCTTTCTCCTCCAAAACTTCATAGTGCCCCTCTAAATCATATTGGAAAAAAAATTAGACCAACATCATACAGCTCTAATGGCTGTGGTGCAACTGACATATTTGCTTTATTTTTTTGTATATATATATATTTTTTTTTTACACATTATAATGGCAAAACACATGTGCACATTTTCAAAATCTTTAGTGAATATGAACAATAAAGCAAATGCAACTGGTAAAGATTTAGAGAACAGTCAAATTATTCAGATGCATTAACTGGAATATAAAGCAATGATAAAAAAAACTTTTACCACACAGACAAATCACATTGTTTTGACACGGCATCCCTTTGCATTTGTGCATTCAAAGATCCTCATGAACTTTAATGACACACTTTTGTCTAACCTCGAAAGAGTAGACTACCTCAACCCTGGGAATTATTCTGCCTCAATGTTAAGGGTTTTCCTCTGGACTACAATTACACTATCAGGAGGTGATCTTTTGACTGAAGCAGGGGCAGAGGGTATTCTACTATAACCCCAACTGAACCCCGGAGATTCTTCTGACCCAGTTTCAAGGGTTAGTCTCTAAACTACAATCAGATTGTTTTTTGCCTCATATAGGGGTAGAGGGTAGTTTCAGTCTATGCTTGTCCAGGTACGCTGTTTGGGGTCTTGACTGATGCCTATACTGTTTCTCCTTTGGGGGTCCTGGTCGATGTCTCTGCTCCTTCTATGTTTTGATTCTGGGCTGACAATTGATCTCTTTCTGGGTTTGCTCACGTCTCACCACTTCCTGAGTTGGCAGAGGAACTTCCTGGTCCTGATCTTCATATGGTGGTCATCCCTTCAGTCCCTAGGACACTCAACAACACTCCAGCGCCTGTTTCTCTAGTGGCAGCCCAATCATTTCCTTGGTGGCATGTTTCATCACCAAGGAAAAAAATTAATGCATTACTGTCTACAACTGTACTAGGAGCAACAATTTCCATACTAAGATATGCCCAACACACTTGGTATTTCTACTTTTCTATTTGAGAAATCTGCACTCTCTGAAGGGATCAAGTATGTTCACCAATCAATCAATTACTTACTGACTCCTAAATGAGATAGATGAGAAGCAGGGTAGATGGGCACTCAAAGTGATCAAGGTGCCTTGCCCCAACATTTTTTCTTACTTTTTTGTTCACTCAACCTTCTGTGAACTCTCAACATTATTTTTTTAATTAGAGTCAGAGCTGCAATCATTTAATAATTCTAACAAAAAAGTCAACAACATAAACTGTAGTAATATAATATTTCAGTATTATTACTACAGTTATGTCATTGCACACGTTTCAATCCTAGCTACCATACCGTAATATTGTAAAGTAATATATTACTTTAAAATGAAGCAAGTAGTAATATGTAATATATTACATTTTGAAAGTAACTTGCCCAACACTGATCAGAACCCAATATAAACACTTGGTTTGAGTAGAACACATCTAGCGTCTATAAATATTTGATCATGAGCATCATTTCACAACTGCAGCAAACTGTTTCAAATTCTTAATGAATTGTATTTCCAGCTCTCACTTCCTGGTGAACTGGCACTGCTGCCCTACTTTACAGCAGTTGTAATGGTGTCAATGAGTACTACATTGAACAGAACAGAGCGTTTGGTTCCCCTGTCACCAGCACTGTCTTGAATGACACTCACCGACAATTGCTATGCCCTCAGTCAGTAACAGTAGAAGGATAGTAATCATTTATTCATTCGTGAAAAAAAGTCTAATTTTTCTGCAGCTCAGAGGTCAGACCCCGGAGCTGGTGGTGTTCAGATTATTGCTCAAGGACACTTGTGAACTGAATGAGGAAACTGGGAGTTGGGATAGATAATTAAGCAGAATGGTCTGTGGACACTAGGAAGGTTTGCAAGTAAAAAGAAAAATCATGTTCACTCTTGCGTGTCTTCTCTCTCCTTAACAAAACTGAAACTGTTGTGCTCCAGCCAACCCAATCGTAGAACGTTTGTAATGTTAGTTTCTGCAAACCACAGATATGCTTACGCATTACCTTTCTTTATGTTGAGACTTTACATTTTTATGTTGTGAAGATGCTGTGCTTATGCTTTAGAAAAACAATCCTGTTATAGCTTAAGATACCTGCTTTGGTCAGATGTCCTGAATCACTGACCACTAATATTCTTATTTCTACATGACTAAAATTCCAACAACACTTTCTCATGAGAAATATTTGGATATTTTGGATAATAACACGGCTTTCCCATTAAAACAGCCTTCAGTGAAAAACAGACGGGCTTGAAGGAGACTGTTTTGGCCTTATGGCTCTCTGTGGCATGTCATTAGTCTGCCTAATTAGATAATAATGACTGCTTTCCATTACAGGCTAGTGTAGTACACATGGTGCTCAGAGCTTCAGACCACCTAACCAATGCCAAGACAAGTCAACTAAGCTGACAAAGTAGATCAGAGATCGCTCCCTCTCCCACATCACTCTTCTTTCATGTCTTGGTGATTACTCACAAAATCAGTCCCACTTATTTATTTTTTTTGCATTCTCAGCTGCTGTCTGGATCGAGCTCAAACTGAAATGCTGTTCTGACAGACAAGCAGATTTGCAGCTATAGCTGGTGTTCTACTGTATGCGTTAACAGCAATAGAAGAAAACATATGAGGAATGTCCATGAAAGAGGGTTTTCGCAAAATGCTTCATACCACTTGAAACAATGCTGTAATGCAGACTCACTTCGAGATAAACGAAAACCAGGGTCAACCATGGTCCCCTGGCAGTGAGCATCACAGGGCTCACAGTCAGGTGTATATTTCGCAAAGCTTTCTTCTTATGTCACATCAGATACTGTATCATATGATTTACAATGACGGATGTCCTGAGTTTCTTGCTATATAGATTTCAGGCCACAGAGATGACTAAGCTCTTTTGTGCAGACGATAAAAAGAAGTCTAGAATGAGTTTTGGTGGGTTTACTATACAGTGTCCCTGCCTTCAGCTCATTATAAAAAGTGAGTTCAACCCAGAGTATTTTAGTATCTTTTTTTTTTTTCCCATCAGCAGAGATTCTAGTTTTAAAAAGTCCCTTTGAAAACACACAAAATCAGCAGCAACATGAATACTTAAGAGGAGTTTTTATCAATGCTCAAGCGAGGGTGAAAAAGTTGCAGTGGATTGTGGATCTCTGGAGGATGTTTTTTGTCAGTGGCTGAAAGCTTCTGAACTCTTAACCCATTTGGCAAAACAACTTTTAAGTCCTCAGCTATTCACGTCCTCAAAAAAAAAAGAGAAAAAAAGAATGACTCGGTTTGAGCTGTGTGGGCCGTAACGAAGAGGGAATGTCTTTCACAAGTCGGTGACATCACTCAGCGCGTACCAGGCTCGCAGTCATATTCAGACACCCCTGGTGGTGACCCACCTTCAAATGACAGCACAAAGATGGTTTGTTGCTAGACTGACGCTCTGCTCTTGGCAAAACTGGCTCCCTGTTGTACTGGAAACTGAAACTTTCTCGCTGAGGTCTTGTGAGAGAAAACCCTTTCTCTCCACAATATGTTTCAACGAACATTTATGGATTTTGAATATATTTTGAGTGCTTAAAACACATTTATAAACTTTAGAGAAAACATTCTACATATAGACAACTATATATATATATATATATATATATATGTATGCAAATCTATATATTCTGATTCAAAAACTGATTCCATTTTACGAGGGATAAGTGTAATAATTTGATCCAGTTGGTTCATCCATTAGCCGGGGGCTAAACTGGAAGTTAGCTGGCTTGGCCGGCAGATGTGAAGATCCAGATTTTCTTTGTTTGATCTGTGACCAGGTCCACTTACACAGAGTACACCATGTTGCACCACTATGTTTCTACTAGTAGCCCAGAACAGACAAACCAAACACTGGCTCTAGAGAGGGTCTTTTGGGTTATTTGTGGCCACCGTAGGGAGGCTGAAATGAGGTGTGTTCAGCAACCTGACTGCTCGATGCCACTAACTCCTGCACACTGGACCTTTAATGTTAATGTTTAATGTATGAAATAGTTGAAAATTCTGACGCTCTGCACTCATCGGGATTATGGGTGCGAATTCGACTGCGTGAATAAACAGCTGTATTGTCTGTAAACTTGGTTCAATCTTCTGGGTCATTGTGCTGCATATTATAAGCTTAGCTATCCTACAGTGGAGAGCTCACCTCGATTGACAAGTTTGTAGAGCAGACTGACACATACTGAAGGAACGTCTTTTAAATCCTGTGTGCTGCAGGCAAGTGATGTATTTACAGCATCGTTCAAAGAAGAGTTTAGCTACTGTATGAATATGTTAGTAGTGCTGATAGATCTCTTTTCATCCAAGATCAATCAAATGAAACAGGCAGACTCGCTTATTTCCAGCCCATAGTCATTATGACCACAATGTATATCTATTACTCAGATTATATACGTTGGAAATGCATGAAGAATCAAAGCGGTGTGAATACAACAGATGCTTTTCAAACCAATTCTGCCTCGATGGAAGGAGAGCTCACGTGTTCAGTAGCTTTAGGCTTTCAGGTAATCAGCATGACAGTATCACAGGGATTAAACTGTGTTTTTAGGATGAAAATATGAGTGCTTTGAAGAAAGTACATGTGCTCGTGTGAATGTTTCATAAGCGTGAAAGGTACGTGGGGGACTAGTGCTGGTGTTGATTCAGCAGATTCACTCCAGGGCGAGATCCATTGGAATGGGTTATAAATAAGCTCTCATGTCACTGGCTGTAGCTGTGAGGCAGTGCACTCAGTCTGACCCTGTTTAAGGTGTCAGCAACACAGCGAGGGACCTCATCAGCCAGATGATGATGATGGAGTCTGGCCTGCTGTACATACACAGATGATATAGATCAGAGGTATAACACACCGCCTGCCTACCACCAAACACCGCCTCCTAAATATTGTGTTCATAATTAGATGGCTCCGCCAAAGGCATTTTTTGTAGGAAAATAATTACTGTCTAGTTTACATTCACTGGTACTGACAATGTAACTACGCTGTTGTACCGCATATAATTAATTGTGAGGAGGGTGGGGTAAACGTTGGGTGAGTGAAGAACAGAAATATTGAAGGCAAAAGAAATGTCTATGGTCCACTCTTATCAATCTTATGGAGTGGTTTTCTCAAGATAAATTATCTTGTTATAAACAACAACTGCCATCTCATGAAAATAACACAAATAACTTGCGATCTTACGAAAGCAAATGAAATATAACCCTTGAGTGGTGACTTCTTTCATTTTTAACTACGAGACATTCTTTCCCTCATCATGGCCAGGTGCTTCGGATGGCTAAACATTTAAAACATGCTTTAATGCTTTGAATGCTTTGCAGAAATGTGTGCTGGTGTGTTCTGATTTGTTGACAGTGTGGAAAGACTGTGCTTTGTAATGTACCTGCTCTTAAAGAGTACATTCAGCCATTGTCTATTCACCACCTAGAAAAATGACTGCTTACAGCTCAGAAATCCCAAATTTACCTGAAAAACATTTACAACCTTGAGGCATGGTTGAGCTTGTGTCCTCAATTCAGAAAGGGTGTTTAGATGAGCAACAACAGCAAACAATTTCAGCTTCAGAAAGGGTGTAAATGACAATGTCTTTTGAAATCATTTTTCAAATTTATTACATTTACATTTTTGGGTG
The DNA here is from genome assembly GCA_903131615.1 of Diplodus sargus. NCBI lineage: Eukaryota > Metazoa > Chordata > Actinopteri > Spariformes > Sparidae > Diplodus > Diplodus sargus. Next base: position 2,741,796 of record CAEMYA010000117.1, read on the forward strand.
AACTCATCATTTAAACTCTGTGTAGCAGTGGTCCAGGCATGGTTGGTTGGACACGTTTGTAACAACAATTTGGCAAATCCCTTCCCACAATGAGGGCTGTGTCTCCATGGTTAGCTTGGTAACTGACGACATCATACAGCTCAAACAGAGCAGTGTCTTTGCCCTCCTGTGGTAAAATATAGACCACACTAAGAGAATTCCCGTTAAAGATTGATTGATGGCCATTTGATGCCCAGGAGCTCCATACTGGGCAAACAGGAGCTTGTGAGAGACTCAGTGTTCTCGCTATTGCACCAGTGATTATTCAGCACGAGACATATACCCCCTCCTGTAGATTTTCCAGAGTCCGCAGTCCTCTCCATGTGGTAAACTGAGAGCGAACTCCGAGGGGGTCAGCCATGTTTTCCATATGGCAGAGGATGTTACAGTCCCCTGGGTCTCTTGCGTACTTCATCCTGGCCCTGTTGGCATCTAGCTTGCTCTCTAGAGACTGAACATTGGCCACTGAGGTTTTATGTGGAAATTGAAAATGCGCATATAAGAAGGTTGATGGAAACTCACCATGTATGTTTAAAAAACTGCTTCAGCACTGCAGTAATGGACTGAAACTAACCAACAGGGACACAACACTCATTGTGGGATATCTTGTTTTGGACAGAAATGATGGACAGACAAACCATCCGGACAGTGTTGACAATTTTGACTATTTTAATGAGATAATAATACAAACTCTACATTTATTTTTTCCTGAACTCAAAAAACAAGCAGTTCTCTGCAGAAAATAAGGACACTGTTTGAAGCTAGAAAGGTGGCAGGGTCCGCCACATACAAACAAATCAAACAGTATGGGTTTGTAACAGTAACAGGTTTTTTTATTTAGTCTGGTTAGACATAAAAACATAATAAAATGTATTCTTCCAATTAAAATGTCTTCCCCAAAACTACATAGTGCACCTTTAAACAGAACTTGTATTTAAAACATTGTCTCCATAGCAGTAGGCTAAAGGCTCAGCGCAGAAGCCACGTGATTATCTCATCTTACCTTGACATTGATGATAACTACCAAAGGTTATGATCAATTTACCTTTGGCGATCATTTCAGATTTCAGTCCCAGTCTCTTGGTCTTGTCTAACCAGTCTAACCAAAAGCTAAATTGGTGATTCTCCATCATTCTCACCAACCAGACACAAACCCACGCGCTCAGAATTTCCAATCCCACTAGAAAAATGTGCATCAACTTCAATTAGCGTCCAGACGTGCCCTCATCAATGCAATTGTCATGTTGAATAAATGTAGTCAATATACGGTCGCTCTGGATGTAATGAGTGTGTTCATGTCACATAAATCACGACTGTAAATATCCATTAATGATACCTAATTACCATTTCAAAGTCAGTGATAATGGCCACAGTGATACGGGGACAAGAGAGGCCCCTCAGTATGAATCAAAACAATTTAAAGGGTTGATTTCCCGCGATGACTGCCAATTGGGCTGATGAAATGAACGTTCCGCTTCAACAGGCTGTGAGTGTAAAAGATGAGCCTTCTTGCCCACTTGATGAAAAAAAGTCCACGCGTCCACAGAGAAAATGTACGCTCTCCTACCTGGCAAACAGGGAAGAGCGGCGCAGGTCCCATCATGCCATCAAACAATCAATCAAAACAAGACACAAGAGGGCCGATGATCATTACATGCACAAATCAAACATTTCAAAGGCAGTAAATCACAGCAGATCACCCCAGCTGACGGAGAGCCATCCCACCCACCGGCAAAATATTTGGTCAGTGTTTTTCTATTTAAATGCAAATTAAGTAACAGGTTTTCTCTGCGGCGCAGAGCCCCTGGCCAAGGCGATTAGTTTAATTAAATATTTTGTATATAAAAGCAGTAGAAATGCTTGTGCAACCGAGCAAGTCTCTTCGTCCAGGGAAACGGCAGCAAATGCACATTTGTGGTGAAACAGAGCAGCCCACGGAAACCCAGATGGAGCGTTCTTAAGGCCAAAACAAACAGGATTGTACAGAATATTATCGAAACATGTATAGCTGTCCTGAAAGGAAACACTCGAAAGTGGAGCGAATAGCCTGTCGCCACAGAGAGGGGCCAGTTGTGATAATGCCTCAAATTGGGACAATCTTTTTCTTGAAGGCACTCATGGGGTTGCGCTCATTCACATACACACACACACATACATACAGTGAAAAAGAATGAAAAAGCAGTTCAAACATCAAATCCTGCAGCTTTTCTTACCCCCACATACCTGGACAGTCGCTCTCATGGAGTGGGCACAATTGTGAGATTGTCTGTTGTAGAAAACTACAAATCGTTGTCAGATTGCGCTTCCCAAGATGAGCTGAAGGGTTTGGGTAAGACAGACCTGTACATAGACCTCCAGTTCAACAATCCCACATGAACATTGTTTGAAGCATACAGTTTTCTTAAAAAATGTCAATACACATGTTTTTATATGACCTGAACAAGCAAAGGAGATAATATGCTGAACAATTCTTATAATTAAATCTAGTCATCGGTTCAGATTCCAAATGATCTGGTTTGGATAAATATTCAAATTTAAAACAGATTTTTATGTCATAGTACTGAGGATGAATTGGCATGCCACAGCCTGAGGACAGAAGCAGTATTTGTGTATACACTGATCAGCCACAACATTAAAACCACTGACAGGTGACGTATATTACACTGATCATCTCTGATCCATCAATTTTCAAGCCCTCATCTGAGCATTGTAGCTGCTATTAATCAGCTCTGTTTACCCATTATCACATTACATTTAATAATATTCTCATCACTTCACATTAGCGATCACTAATAGGCAGACCGCAGTGCAGGTCCAAACCCAGACGCCATCCTATCCAGACCCTGGCCTGTAATTGATAAATAGATTTTTACGGAGCATTTCTATTTTAACTGGCAGCCTTTAACGGTTTAGCGGCCCCTTGAAACCAACACACCATTTGCGTGCGATTGCAAATCATCTCACATGACAATCAAATCGGCACGTTGGGACAAGCGTGGCGACTCGAGCCAGTGACAAATTAAACACAGACAGAGACAGCTGTCGGGGGAACACACAAGTCAAAAAAGAGAATTGTCACATGGCAAGCTCTGAAAAAAGAAAACTGGACGACGAAAACAGAACTTTCAATCAAGAACGGACTCCAACATGTTCATTCTTCACACAGGCAGCACAAAAGCAGTCTGTCTCATATGTTCCGAGACGGTGCCGATTATTAAAAGTGGAGATGTGAAACGCCACACCAAGCAAACACACCCCTCTCGATTCTGAATTAAGGGCTCAGAAAACAACAGACCTTTCTGCACTATGAACATTATTCAAACAAAACAACGTCCCCGCTGCACACGTGTGTATGAGGAGAGCCCCTGATCCCATTCAGTCCAGATGAAACCCTGGCAGATAAAAATGGAACTCTATTCTCTCACTGAACAAGAGAGAGTGGAGGAGTGGGACAGGAGAAGGCCAGAGACTGTTCAGTCGTTGAAAAGTGAATTGGAGTTGAATAAATTCAGGATAAATATTTTTTAATTCGTATTCATTTTAAGAAGCAAATATTTTGAAAGCTCTCTGTCGTGTATTTTCTTCATAAAATGCAGCCCATATTTTACTTGAAACTTTTTTTAGGATCCTTTCAGTTCAGCGTGAAACTTGACTCAAATACTGTTAAAATATAGAACTGTAATTCTGCAGTCAGTTGGTTACTGTATGCAGATGTTAAAACAACTGCTGGGCCTCTTTCACATGCAGTGTATGGCACTGAATCATGATACAAGTCAGACATTGTGATGACCTTCGCTTAAGGAAGTTTTCTCCAACTGGACCTATTTGAAATGTAATTGACTACCCCTGCTGTACATCCTGCAAACAGCTGTGTTTGAAAAATAAAAGAAACATGTTGCCTCTTTCCTTTTACTCGCTTTGAAGACAAATGCACGTGCTAGCCAGATCAAGACCTCACTAAAGGAGGCTGTGGCGCTCACACTGCTTTTATCCACAGGGGCCGCCAGAATCAACAACAAAAATTAAAGTTCCTTGTTGTCACACAAAAAACGACCCTGGATGCAACAAAGCAATCCCAAGCCCATTATCCACAACCTCTTCAGATAAAAGCAACATCCATCTATCTAATTAGAGAAAAGATGAGGGTGCTGTTTTGTGTTGGGTTGGGGAAACAAGTGGGAAATAATAGTAATAATGTGGTAAAAGGAGAGAAGAAACACAAAAAGAATAAAGTAGAAGTAGAAAACAAAAGAAAGGAATTGGCTTTATGAACTGTATACACACTTGATTAAGTAAGCAAGTAAGTCAAGGTTTTTTTCTCCAGAGCCGGAGAAAAACATACAGTGTGTGCCAAAGTACAAGAAAGGGTGTGATTAACGCTCGCTAAAGACAAATACACAAGACTGAAACGCTGTGACTCAGAGATCAACTGCTAAACATGCTGCAGTCGTCATACCTGTTATTTACCATCATCTTCTCCGTCTATAAATAAGCGATCTTATTCACACAGTTTTTATTGTTTCCCCTGAGCTGCAGTGACGGAATACAGATCCAAAATAGACTCCATTCAACCAATCAGTATCAGGAACACGCAATTATGGGGTGAGATGTGAGGCACGTCAGAAGAACTGCTGGAGTTTCCATTCCGGGAGAAGATGTGGAGGGTGGCAGAAGACTCCAGACAGCGGGGCATTCACCTGAACACAGACTGGACCAGAACTGTGGCACAGAGACCCCGAGCGGGACAGGACGGAGCAGACTTCTTGAGGGACGCTATGGTCCTTCAATGTGTGCAGCAAGATGTTGCATGTCTTCCACCAGTCTGTTGCGGAAAGTGCCATTTTTCTCTGCAGCCATCTGTCGGGTCAGCGGAATCAGAGCCAGTGACTTGAACTGAACAAACATGAGGAACGCTGGCTCCGTGCTGGGGACTGCTCCAGAGCCACCAGAGTTGGTTTTGGAGAGTGGGGTGTTGCACAGGATGCTCAATCGTGGTGTTCTAACAGATCAGTACAAAGATATCAATCCTTCTGATCCTGACTGTGTCTGTTCTAGAATCGATTTTCATATTAAAAGATCGAAATCTAGACTCAGTGATTTGGGGTAATGTGTGTTTCATCATCAACGAAAGAGTAGAAAAATAACTAAGCAATCAGCAGGACCTGGTCTGAATAATACCTGCCTCCGCCTGTCTCATCTGTGAACCACAGCTCAATAAATGCGGGCGTCACCGACAGAGGGCCAACTTTGATGGCGGCTGTACAGTATGTGATGCGTGTGGGAGGACTGTGGCGACACCACAAACCTGAAGCATCTGAGATTGAATCACAATGCAGAATATAATTTATAAAAGGAAGAGAGAAGAGAAGAGAGGAAAGGTGCTGCCAGGGAAACAGACTTCAATCACTGAGTCCTTTGGCACTCGGCAAGCATTGTCCAGGTACAGAGGGAGAGTGTGTAGCTATTGGCAGCGTTTGACAGAGTATTGGTATTGTAGTGGTATTGGCAATACACGCCTGGGTTTGACTTGGTATTGGCACGTCACATCACTAATGCTCAACATAATGGACTACACTTCACACCCCCTATGCAACCTACTGTTCAGACAACAGAGTGTCGTCAGTCGAAGACCATTGCAGGAAGTCATTCTTGTCCACCTGTCCAATAGCCGAGGGGAGACTCCTGGCAATGCACATTAAATTTGCACACTTCCACCAATATCGGTGGTGTTCTTTAGTATATTTCAGCTTATTTCTTTTCATGTCAAAGTGCCATACGCCAAGAGGTGCCCAGCCTGCACGGGCTTACGAGTTCAATGCAAACATAACAAAGAGCGATATGATGAGATTGAGGGAACAAATGGAGTACGACCCTGTTCACATTAAACAACGTCAAACATGAGCACAATCATACCTCTGGCAAAACAACTTGGGCACATCTGAGCACTGACTGTGCCTTTATCAAATCGAACATAAAGTTCCCCTCTACGTCAGTGGTAAGAATTTAACACAACGTGAGATGAACTAAAAATAACTTTGTCAGTAAACATAAACTGAACTCTACGTTCATCCAACGCAGAAAACAAATCAGGACATTCAGCACACAATGTAAGGAAAAACCTACTTGTAACATTGTGACACAGGTGACGATTCCTATTTCCCCTCTGGAATTGAGTGGAAGCATCCAGAGCATCATCGGAGTCAAGGTACATCATCTAAAGTGCACTCTGCTCAGGTTAAGGAGGATATAGGGCAGTAAAGAATTCTCAATCAAACTCTACATTATCAGTTTTGGTTAAAACAAAACCTCTTCTGACCATTTCTAACCACAATAGTAGTTTTAATTTGACAAACACTTTAAGATAATGTTAGTAATTACTTTTGTATCATTGGATGCATTACTGCTTTTGTATCAGTTGCCTTGCTGACCCTTGTAAGAAGCCCTTTAATAAAAGCAGAGAGTGAGAACTTATTGAATACTGAACTTTTCTAATATATGCTTAGTGCAAAGGATTTCTACTCTGTCTACTGTAGCTGTTTAAGGTTGCTAAGGTCGAGCAAGTCCAAGACTACCCAGGTACCCAGTAATCTTGCTTAGGTTGAAGCTAGTTACTACCCTGTTAATGAAGTGTTATGGTTTAAAAAGGCCAATTAAAGCCCTAATATAAAGGCTTTTTTTCAAAGACAAGCGAGTTGCTTAGCAAGCATTGAGGAAGAAATTGTCAAGGCATGTGACCTGCTAAAAGAAGAATCTGACAAACTACTTCAACAATCCACATTCATCCACAGCTGAGAAAGAAGAACTAGCTCCTAATTGGGTCGGTACCAGGGTACCGTTAAGATTCTGGACAAACGGTACTATTATCGGTACTTTTTTTTGTTTGTATTTTTTCCACTTTTTTTGATGATTTTTTATCGGTTTTTGACATGGATGGTTTTTGAACGTCTACCCAACTGTAATGACTACAAACTTAACAACAAACTTACTTTGACTTGACATCGCAGAAACGAAACCGGGTGCCGCTGCCACTGCGCTGTAGTCTTTAGCGTTAGCCAGGCTGCTAACTTTACTCACTTTGTTACAGCAATCAAACACGCTGCACTCCTTTAGCTTCATACCATGCAGGCGCTCCAAGTGTTTGGTGATATTGCTTATGTGAGGGCTGGCATCTAAGTTTAAAGCATTGCCCTGTCAGGTAGGGTCAGAGGCATAAAGACAGGTGAGGGCAATTAGTGCCTCTTTGTTTGAGGCCTGGTTGTGTGGCAGGATTGCTGTGTCCATGCAGTGTGGTGTGACTGTCCTGAGTGATCCAGATTGAGCATGCTTTGTAGCCCTGTGCTGAAGAGGCAAAGACTCAGCTCTCCCCTTTTAAGCCAGAGTAGAGCCTTTCAACTACTGTGTTGCTTTTCAACAGAGCCCCATTTTGAACAGGATTTAAGGCCAGACTGCTGCTTTTCCTGAACCAGTTTGCTAAGGGTGGTCCCTATAGACAGTATAGCTGAAATTATTTGTAGATGGTCGAATATCATCTCTTTATACCGTTGACCGCATTACTACTGAATACCTCTGAAACTGAACCAACTGAATCTCATTGTATTTTATGTCTTTTGTTTTGATTAGGCAGTGGGATGACCAGCGGGGAGTAGTTGTGGGATATGCACCTCTCCTTGCATGTAGTGTGGTATGTTTAAAGGGTAGTGGTCACTTCACTGGTTGTAGGTTTGATTTTCTTGCCGTGCAAGTTGTAGTGTTTGCAGTGATCAGTGTGCACACAAGGTGGTTTCTATGGCTGCAGTTATAGGTCTGTGTTATAAAAACAACAACAGGAAGTGTTCCTGACCAAAGGATTAGTAGAAGAGCTTGTGTGAGTCTCTTTTTTGAGATTTGTGTGCTGGTGTCAACATGGAGTGTTTTTTTTTTTTTAAAGTAACCGGATGTTATATTGTTATTTCGGTGTTTGACTTCCTGCCTGCTCAGTGCTAAATTCAGCTGAATTGCTGCGTCATGATATAAAAGTCCTGATTATCTGTTCAGGAGTATTTGTAATTGCATAGCTTTTGTTCTGTTGAAGCTTTGTTATTACCTTGTGGTAACAAAAAAAAGGTTGAATCTTTTAAGATCTTGTCAAGTCTTGTCAAGTAAGAGTATCGATAAGAATCGGTACAGATAAGGAGTATCGGTATCGGTATCTGTATCGATACAATCCTAACGATATACATCCCTACTCACCACTACACTGTGTTTATCATTGCCTTTTGTAGCGCTCACTTTCTAAAAGCCAGAGCTCGATTTTCAAAATAAGCTATCAAGAGGCTTCAAGCAAAGTTTCCAGACTCTTGATAAAGTGTCTCCATTCCTTTCAGTTACTTTGGAAGTAAAATAAAAGCTGTGCAGCAGCTGATGGCACTGCTATCGCAGGAATCTTTTGTAAAGCCTCAAGGTAG
>CAEMYA010000117.1:2753961-2771054 GCA_903131615.1 Diplodus sargus
TATTTTTTTTTTTTATATGAAGCTTGTAGAAGGGTGCAGAATAAAAGCATCTCTTTACATTATTATTATTTACGATGTTTGCTGAGTCCAAAATGATTTTTTTATCTCTATGTCAGAATTCTGACGGTTGGTTTCAGCTTTTTGAAAGAATTGTCAGCCAACAGCATAATGCTGTCATTATCACATAGTATCTGCGGTTCTTCAGTGATCAAGTTGCCAGTTTGTGAAAAAAAACAAAAACAAAGAAAAAGTCTGTAAGAATGGTTTGGAATGGAGTTCTGCAGTACTGCCCTAATGTTAACTAGCTAGTGTGAACAAAATGAACTGAATGTTATAACACCTTTAAACATAACCATAAAGATATTACACATGCTTCATTCAAATCTGCAGTAATCATTACTTTATATTGAACAACAGATTAAATGACTATGTGCCATTTTAAATCAGTTATTACCTGATTCTGCAGTTTCCCTCATCTCTACGGATTGTTTTGGGGTCTTTTGTTGTCTGTTTGAAGTGAAAAAGCTCTCATGAACAGACTTTATGTCACCTGACGACCACCAACATCAGCCAGGCAGTGCCGGCGACTATTAAATGAACAAAGTGGAGCATCTAGTTGTTGAAGATCCACATATTTCCCTCAGGAGTTGCCGGAGAGCAAGACCGAGCTAGGAGTGATTACCTGACTTAAATTTGTCAGGTGGCTGGAAACACGACTCCAGTTGAGTGCTAATGTTACTCCATGTCTGCTGACTGCAAAAACAGTTGGGTAATAATTTGCAAATGCCATAAAAACCATTTAAGCTGACAGTAAATTAATATTGTGTTTAAATCTTGTTTAAATCCCTTCAAGTGGTGAAGAATCATAAATAATGCAGTTTAACTGCAGGGCATACTATAGGGAAAACAGATGAAATACACTGAAAGTGAACAGTTTGCGGATACATCCAACGTAAAATTTCTCCCTCATTAGGTAAAGAAACACTATGCTAGTAGCATTCATTATTATAAAATGTGGTTGCTGCTGAAAGTGGATGGTTGACATTAACTGAATACGAATGTAAAGTAAGAGCATGCAAATTAATGTAGCATTATAGCTCAGTCTACATTCCCTGATTGTAAATGTTACATCTCCATCCAGCATCACAAACATTGCGACACTGGTGGATTTATAAGACTTGTTAAGAGGCCTGAGTTTCACCTCAATACATAGTGCTTAAATGAAATCCACATCTGGAACAAGTAAGTCACGGTTTGGGTGCCTCACGCCAGCATTCAGAGTAATATATGGCGGGGTCGGAGGGGTGGATGCATCCTGAAGGGGGAGTTGGTGAACCTATTTTAGTCCGGAGGAATTAGCTGTGAAGATGCAGAGCTTGTGAATGTGCAAACGCCCACATCACATATCACGGAAAAATGAAATGTGCGCTCCTCCGTGTTACAGAGGAAAGGACCTGTCTAATGAAGAGGGACACACCTACTGTATGGCCATGCTTTGACAAGGCTCTAATTATGATTACTGTATAGGTTTCTTTAGGGGTGACTTCAGGGAAAAATGCTCAGTGTCTGTGCGAGGTAAACAGCGGGCGTCTTCGGAGTCTGAAAAGTCAAGGCTTCTGGAATCTTCTCCTGTGCTTGAGAAGATTACCCAGTGTGTTTCCCATTTAATAACTCTCGCTAAAAACCTATTTTACATTCATAAAAAGGTGCTTATCTTCAAAAGTCATTTAAACAGGAGTCAGAATCATTTAGCCAACTCATCAGCGAGGAAGTTTCACATACGTACTGGAACAATGTGACCCGACTGACAAGGGCTTGGAGGCACCCTGCGATACTTCCTTGGTAGATCCTAAGACTGATCCAGTCTTATCACATGCTGCACCCTTGTTTCAACATGTAACTTTCTCATATGACTGTGGCGCCCTAGAGGGAAAAAAGCGTTTACATAAGGATATTAAATTGCATTAATCATTCCGGTCGCAGAAATGTTTGCTTTGATTTATGGTGAGTGGCTTTTAAGTTAAAGATGGCGGAGATTGTTCCATCAGCAAACAATTCAATCACTCACCGGCAGTTTCCTGTAGAGGGCACAGGGGATAAGGATAAGGAGCTGAGAGGGGTGGCGGCGGAGGGGATACACGGAGAAGGGAGGGTTGAATAATTAACCAAGCCTCGGGGGAGGGCTTTGCATACTCTTCAACATCGTGGCGGGGGCCGTCGGCGCGAGAGAAAAGCGAGCGACTCATTCCTCATTCATGAAAATGGCCCGCTTCCTCCCCAGTCATATGGCTCCGGTCTAAAAATACTCCAGAGGTCATTTGCCTGGCTTATTACAATCAATATTTCCTTGCTGCCTCCCCCCCTCTACACAGCTGCTCCCAGGTGGGATGGTTGCCGAGCTCGGAAAAGCGACGCAGCACCGATGGGGGTCCGGGAACAGTGCGAGGGTCAGATCTGAACGGGAAGCCGTGACAGGAAACAGATTGCTGATCTGACATAACAGCGGTCAGAGAGTTGCCCGTGTTACAGCCAGGGTTAGACTAATATATCCGTTTGTGAAACTGTGACAGGCCGCTCTTGAATAGCGATTAGCAGTGTCGGCCAGTCAATGCTGTCTGCACTGATGTGACAGAAGTGAGGATTTGATTTCGCTTGACGGTGTCAGGGGAGTCGCGCTGTCAAGTGTTGCCTTCAGGGAACCTGCCTACATCTATTTAATTAGAAAGAATTTCCGAGTCCTGTGATGATCTAAATGCTGTTGCAGAGGCTTTTCCAGCATAACAGAAGTCAAATGTAAGAATACTTAATAGATCTAAAGCAAAAAAAAACTTTGTTGATTATTTTTTACCTTCGAATAACAGCTTCAAAATCACTGTGATGGTACGGTATCTTGTAACAGGGGGAATGGTGTCTCTGTCTCAGCCACTCCACCTCACTATCACTTGTTTCTGTATCTTCAGTGAGAGGGTAGGATCACAGTGTACCATACATTGTACAGGCCATATATTTGCGTTAGATTCGCTTTTTTTTGTTTATTTTCACTTTTTTTGGTATGGTGACGTGGGGGATGGACCCCTTAATTAACCTACTGTAGATAATTTCACCTGTCACCTGGACGCTGCTGTTATAGAGAGGGGGTGACCTGCAAGCGCACATTTTTCATTTACCAGACTTTTCGTTCATAGTCTTTCACCAGTTTTTTCGCTCCTTGAATTATTCAGTAAAACCAGTAAGAACAACTCGGAGTTGACATTGATCGTTGGACAACGCTTGCCAACATGAAGTATAATATGCCGGGCGCATACTGTAGCAGTCATCCGTTCTTGCAATCTTTTTCTGACAACACCACTGATTGCTGACAAGACACAGATACCATGTGATACCAACGGCGGTATACTGTTGGCTGGCAATCCTCGTTAGACTCTCGAACCAACCATCAGAATTCTGATCATTTTGGACCCAACAAACACTTTAAAATGACTGATTCACAATCACCAGAAAAGAGATCATTTTATTCTGCACCTTTCTACAAGCACTGTGAATGTATCACACTACTCAAAACTAGTAAGGTATATTGGGATATGGGTGCATATGTGCAGGGATATGCAATGAAAGTCAAATAAAATTGCAATGCATCATATGCAATGAAAGTCATAATAAAAATTCAGATGTCACAGAATAATTAATCAAGTAAGGTTAAATCTCAAACATCCCAATATTCCTAACTAATTTCGAGAAGCGTATTTTGTTTAAATGATTTGTCTACATGAAAATGTTATGACCTTTAACAAAGCACTGTTTAAAGACCTTTCAGTTAGCCTACTGTTTTCAAGAGGGCCAGATACTCTGTAGGCACAACACAGTAGCAGATGCATGTATGTACAATTATACCTAAATTCACAGGCAAGTGCAGTATATGAATGGTTTGTCAGAGTGGGCGTGCTACAGTCCTGTGGGACTTCATTTGTGTGCAGGTGGCAGTGCTGTTAATTGGCATGTTTGCAATAGAAGCCATACAGAGATAATTGTACTGGCTTATGTTTCTCAACGTGACGCTGCATGCCGTGCATCGCTCTGTGCTCGCATGCACTTGTGATGCGCTGAGCATCAGAAGAGAGTAATTGTTGGAGTTCAGGGTCGCTCAGGAGGCAGCGGGGAGGCCGGCGCGGCTGGCGGGATGTCTGATGCATTCCGTGGTTTACACATACTGCCCAGATGGCACGGCTTAAAAAAATTCCACTCATTGCCCTGTCCAATTGGGGGAAATGCTGCTGATATCCTGCAGGTACAACAACATCCCTGGCAAATTTCCAGGTCTATAAAATAAATTGCACCCTGATGAGGGAATCTCCATCAAGTATAAATGTTATCATGTACTGTAAGGCTTTGCTCTGTGGCCTCACAGTGGAGAGACACAGTCCTTTCTGTGTGCATATTGCTTGTTCTTGTGCTCCTCTGGGTTTCCCACAGTTCATAGATTGTGCTCTCGATCCTCACCACATGCAGCCATTTCTGTCAAAATGTCTGTCAACAAACATACAGAAGCAATTGACTGTTCAACCATGAATCCCACCATCTAATTGCACCCAGTTGGCTCTGTAATAAGCAACCCAACTGAGATAAGTCACCACCCAGTGTAATGTTCTTGCATCTCGCATGCTTTGGATATCTTAGCTATGGACAAAAAAAAATGACAAAACCTCATGTCAGGCTGAAATTGTGATGCCTTTAGTGGGTGAAACTCATGGAACGTATAAAAGAAGAGGACTTAGCCACCGTGAAGTCACCTATCAGTTTGTGGAATACTCTTTTGAAGCCATTGTTGGACAAGAGGGTGGATCTGACTGAGGACCAGAGGACACCGTGCACTTCCATCAGTGTTGGGAGTACCACACCACAAAAAAACATTTTCAATTTTAGCTCTGATGTTTTATCCACACCATGCCGACTCCGCCAGTGCACCACCAGGACGGTACCTCCTGAAGAAGAATCATGTCGCCCACTTTATGGTGTCTGGTCATACTGTTGGCTGGTTAAAGTATCATAAAAGTATTGTAATTAGTGATGCATTACTCTATGCAGACTGTAATATTGTAAAGTAGCTTATTACTTTCTAATGTCTATACATAATGTCTGTGTTTTGTGTCTTCTATGTCAGTATTCCTTTGTCAAGCTATTGTACCAGAAAAAAAAACAATAATCTTGGGAGCTTATCCACATTTTGAAATTATTATCTGAAAGAAGAGTAACCTTGTCACATTGTTGTAAATTGAGTTATCATGTGTAAGTTAACATTACAGTGTGTGGGTTTTGTCATAAACATTAGCTCATCACTAGTTACAATAAGGATTCCTATAGGTTACAACTCGTTAACCATTACGATAATGTTACATTTACCATTGTTAAGTTAACATTGCATTACAGCCATCATCCCTAATGTAAATAAATGAAATAAAGCTGATCATCATACGAGTGTGCATTAACATCAACATTCTCTGGACAAGGCCGGTCCTGTGTGCTTCACTGTCATTGACGTGTGTGTCTAATGGAGGTATTCTTTCTCCCTTCTTCAGAAACAGCAACGTTACTGAGTGCTTGGAATCAACATGGTGAGTGCACCCACGCAGTGTCACAGAAGTGAGTGCATTTTAATGTAAAACAATGCATCAGTGTTTTTTCATAACGAAGCGCAGGGAGTAATGTATTTTCAGATGACTTTGTGGTGCTCATCTAGTGAGAGAGCTGTTTGGTTTACTTTTTTTCCTGTCAAGCCTACAATATAAAATTTTCCTCACTAGTATGGTTTTCCATCCAGTCATGGTCTGGATCATTGTATCCAGACGTCACGGTCAGCAGCTCAAGGTGGAGGTGGATGGCTGGTGCCAATCAGAGAAGATTGGCAAGGTTTGCAGGTCTGTGAACATTGTCGTGGTTCCATGCGTATGCGCCATTCCTTATTCAAGTGGCAGCTTGATACAACGCTCGCACCCACCCAATAGTTTTGCTGAGTTAATTAAATTCCAATTCCAGCTATAGTTAATTGTTCATGTCTGACAGTGTGTTCGCCAGAGAATTTAAACTTCTCCATCTTATTCCTAGCCCTCATGATAGATACCTTGCATGAAATATGGCTGCAACTCGCGTCCTGTTGATCCAAGGTAACCGGACGCCAACCGTCTTTCTTAGATCGATAGGTAAGGCACGTCTTTCATTTGTTAAGATTCTAGGTTAGTGACTTTATCGAGTGAACATTACTAGCATTAGCATTATTGCTTAGTCTGCATAGCAAAGGCTTCTCAAACCTTGACAGTGTGTCACCTATTGTGACACTTAATTACTTACACTCCCTCCCTAGTGACTCCTGCAGGACACTCAGGTATAAACCATTTGGATGTGCATTCCGTAGACAATCAATACGGTGTCACATTTTTTAATTAGCTGTTTTTCTTTAAACTTAATTCAACATTGTAGATGGTATGGGCCCCTAAATCTTGATTGGCAGTGGGGAGTATGTTTCCCCTGTTCTGCCTATGCGAGAAACCTATACAGAGATACACCACCAGCTCTTTCAAATGTCTGCTAGGATGTTGATGATTAGCTCCGTCAGATTAGCTCACTGATATAGTACACCTCGACACAAACAGTGAGGCAGTTAAAAAAAGCAGCTTGTCTGCACCCTCCAAATCCTGTCATCAGCAACGGTCGGACCTATGGTCAGAGAAGTCAGCAAAGGAATACGGACTGCTCTGAAGGATAAAGCTGTGGATTCTCCCAAAGACCGTCAAAGGAAAAAGATCCAGGATGATTTCTGCTGTTTGTGGGAGCAATAGATGGTTAACACGTCTGAGTCTGTGCCCCAGTCAACAGTCGAAGCTCCTTCCACCAGCACAAAAGATTTTGAGATTTAAAAGAAAATTGATGATAAATGGGCAGTATTACCCCGTGTGCCATATTTGTGTCGAACACTGTTAATGCATCAGCATCATATGAAAAAAAGCAATCTCATCACTATTCATAATCCTTTTAACAGGGCCAATCTCGCTGCTGAACAGCGGGTCTACAACAACTGCCACTGCAGAGCAAGGTGGGTGGTTGAAAATGCCTTTGGCATTCTGCCTGCAAAATGCAGGATGCTGAAGAAGGCCAGGGAGTATTCTGTTTAGACATGACAGTGCAAAGTACATACACAGTCACAGTGTCACGGCTTATGTGGAGATTGTTATTTTGTTTAATAGTAAGATTATATATATATATATATATATATATATATATATATATATATATATATACTATAACGATGTTCGATGTTTAGTCTTACCAGATATGCTCTTTCTCAGTCCCTACACCCTTTCCTGTTACCGCTGTCTTATTCCCTTACCACCCCAGTGGTTACACTCTCTGGCCCCATGTCAGATGTAGCAGTAACACATCGTTAATAGTTTAAAATGTTAGAGTTCATAGTGCATATAGTTCATAGCTCTCAATTATCATAGTTAATGTCACAGTGCTGTTTCAAGATCATCACTTATTTAGAGAGAGGAGGAAATTTACATTAACATACTCTGACATGTCTTTGTACCTTTTATAGTGACCTATGTTGAGGACACAGTCCTGTGAGTCCTTAATCTTTGTCAAGACTCGCCAGTTTTCAGTGTGTAGCTGGCTCGAAGATTCTTCTTGTTGTTTCAGATAGCGACTAACGAGTGATGCTGCGTTCCTTTGCACTTGGAAAAAAAGGACCTCCAACACCACCACAAAGTGCAATGGAACTGCAATCCAAGTCAGGATTCAAAGTAGGCAAGATCCACCAAGCCTGACTTCACCGACATAAACACACGACAAGTAGCAGTTTGGTGGTGCGCATAGGGAACAATTACCATTTATCTTTCATCATTTTGTGCACAACAACTTTGATTCAGTCGATTTAAGCTTGAGAGAAGTCTTGGTGAGCATGAGCAGGGGTCTACTCCTGTCTCTTTTTAAGTGCATGAATCTCTTCAATCAGTGGCTGTAGCTGCTTGTGAAATTCACAGACTTCCTATACAAACATCTTTTTGCTGCAGGCATCCATGTTTACACCACGATGCATTTTGACTGGAAGGTCTCGGAAATACTGACCTCCAACTTGCAATGTAACGCAGCATAACATACAGATCACAGAAATGGAGGCGAATGCTGACTGAAATGCCAATGGCAGGCTTACACAAAGAGCCCACTCCCCTGAAAGTCAGACTACAGTGTCAGTCTCAAGGTGGACTGTAACCTGGACTGCAACCTTCTTGGGTTTTATTGAAAATGTTTTTGTTAAAAGCAGCTAAATATTAAAAGAAATACTCATATTAATATAAACTAACACTAAGATTAATGGTTTTTTGACAGTTTTCCTACATTTGGAACAGAATCTTTTCCACTTGTACTTCAACTCACTATGTTGTATCCACTTCCTTGTTCATCTGGACCTAGATTTTCTTTTCATTTGTTGACTAAATGTAGTATATTTCAAAAAGTATAACATATAAGAATTCTGCTGTAAAATCTTACTGTAAAATCTTAACAAATGACCGAACCTTTGTTGTATTTTGTTGAGCTGTGTACTCACATTATCCCAAATGTTTGAACCGAGACAAATCCACAAGTTCATTCAAGCTAACAGTGTGTAGGTAGAATAGGTGAATAGGTAGCTGCCACTACATCTGTGATAGGGAAGTCGGTGAATGAGATTAGATTACAAGAGAAAACTTTGAAACATTACCTTATTCCGCCAAGCGCACGCTGTTCATGCAGGTGACGTGTTCAGCCCGTTACAGTACATAAACACGTGAAAAAACAGTTTCCATTTCAGTTTCTCTGCAAACATGTCTTGTTTTGATAGAAAGTCTATCAGCTGTAGTTACATATTGTAATTTTAGTGTTATTGAATACAAAGGAACATTTTCCCTGAGGTGTCACTTCAGTGAAGAAAAAATACTCATGACAGCTTTTGTTGTTCTTGAATAATCATGCAATGCTCGTTTGAAAAAAGTGAGTAAAAAAATACCACCATGCTCACATCCAGGCAGCATGTGTTGAAGTGACCACAGCAGTTACCTTATGCTCTGATTTCTTTTGAGAGCCAACAAAGTGGCCCATTGGGGCCGTCCTCTACACCGTTGTGAGTACAAGCGATCCCATTTAGGCTGTGTCCCTGGAGAGGCCACACAAACTCTAATGCTCCGCTGAGCATCTGCTGTAAGTGAAATGTTTGCCCTGTGACAGACAATCCTCTGCAGAGCCTCAGCTCCTCAGCTCTGCAGCCAAGTCCCTCCAAAAAACACGCTGCTCAGACTCTACTCAGCGTTTTGACAAGTCAAATGACTCTTTACTATATTTCTCCTGATTTAAGTTAATGTATTGCTGTATAATTCAAATGATATCTGGGGCGTGGGCACGTTCAGTGGGACAAGTATTATGAGCGTAAATCCCATCTCAAAGTACATATTTGATCTTTTCCAAGCAGTCGTTCTGGCTGAGAGGTGTTACAGATAATTACCCTGCGCGATCGACTTGCATGCACCTGACGTTCCACGAGGATAATAGCTGTCAGTTATGTGTAAGTGCCCATATTGGTGATCATAAAGAGGAGGAAGGTTGTGAGAGGTCCCAGTGTGAGATAAATATTTGATGGGGATTTTAATAAAAGGCTTAACAAGCTGAATTATTGAGGGGACAAGTCTCGAGTGAACTGCACCAGAGCTAAACGGGTGTGCGCTTAATTATTCAACCGGACGCATTTAGCTCCAGAAGAACCTCATCAAGCCGACTCCTTCCCAAAATCCTCTGTCGTGAAATATTTGACAGGAAAAATCCAGTCAAATATTGATTCAGGATAAGAACATGGGTCTTTTTCTTTTGTTGGAAAGGAGCCCAAGGTTAAAAGGCAAAATGAGTCATATCCTTTTCCACAACCATCACATGGGAACAAGAACTTTTGAAAATGAAAATGAAACGAACGAAATGAATGAAGTAGGCTCTTGGCTTTAAAGGGGCATCGATCCTTGATCTTTGACCGTCCATATGATCACCTTTATTGAATCCTCTCAGTGACCAGTCAGAAATTACAACAACTGGAATAAAGCCAACAGGGACCTTCATACTAGAAATAAAAGATATGGAGATTAGGGTGAATTCCAGTCCAAAATGCGGTCCACAGTTGGGCTTAGCCGAGCAAAAGAGGTGCTCCGATGAGGAGGCAAAAATAACATGACAGAGAGTCAAAAAATGAAAAGAAGATGCCAAAAGCCTGGCTCATTGTCGAGAAAGAATGGTTAATGGGCTGCATTTGTTTAACACTTTTCTAGTCTGATCGACCACTCAAAGCGCTTTACAACACAAGTCAGCATTGACCCAGTCACACACACATTCACACGCTGGTGGCAGATGCTATCATGTAAGCCACCACCTGCTCATCAATAGCAATAACCACTCATACGCACACTTACACACTGATGGAACAGCCACCAGGATCGGTATCTTATCCAAATTGCACTTGGCTGCAACAACTGAGGATCGAAACACCGACCCTCTCATTAGTGGGCCCGACCTACCCAGCCACTGGATGTTTGCCGTTTGCAGTGGACAAATTAATATTCTATTAAAGTATCTATATATAATATTTTATATTTCTGAACATACAGTTTTACATACAATGTAATTAGGTATTGATGTGACATAGAGAAGATTTTTCTATATTATTCCGAAATAAATGTGTAACAAATGTAAGCATACAGTATAAATACAGTCTTATTAAAGGATACATTCACCCAAATATGAAAATTAAGTCATTATCTACTCGACCTCATGGCCACGGAAAGTCAGGTGAGATTTTATAGTCCACAAAATATTTCTGGAGCTTCATAGCAAAACAGTGTTGCTGCATTCTTCTGCAGCCACTGAAGCAGATGAAGACTTCAGGTTTCAGGTTTCAAGCTACAAGGTTGCTATAAACAAATAGGTGCCGCCATATTATCAGAGTTACCATCAGCTGCTGCCCAGCATTCTCTCTGGTGTAGCTACTAGCAGCTGTCAGCTTGTTTGCGCAGGTAGCTGTGCAGCTTGTGGCCCTACTTGCTGAGTGTAGTTGCCCTAGACTGCGACCTCGGATAACGGGGAGAGTCACGGCAGGTAACAGGGCCGTTCTGAACAATGAGCAGCAGCCCCCCGCTGAACACAGGCATAAGTTTGTCTTTGTTTGTCGGAGAGACAAATTCTGGGTATACGTTTGTATTTACTCTTTAACAAGGATAATAGGTGTACAGTATTTCCTTTTTCTTGATATTTTGTTAGTGTATTCAATTTGTTACACTGTGGGACTATCGACTCTTGAGGTACAAAATGGCAGACTTATTATGAGACAGGATGGACCCAAGCTAGCTAGCTATCTAGCATGCTAAATTTTGTAGACTGTTGAATCCTGGAGATATCTTATTGCACATTTAATTGTGTGGTGTTGTCGTGTTGTGTTTGGCTAGTCATGATGTAGGTCTGGTTTTAGAAGCTATGCGTTCCAATTACAGGTGGGGTACGTCACACACCGGCTATAACTATATCACAGCAAATTTACTGCAACAGTTCTTTGCCCTTTCTTTCTTTTCATAGCTTGAAACCAAAGGGTATTGCCATTTGTTGCTGTAATGGTAACAATGGCTTACAGGAAGAACCATCTTCCATCACAGAGAGGCCGAAAAATATATCTGACAGAAGCTCTCAAAACTCCAGTTGGTGTGGAGTTTTTTTTTTTCTCCAAAATACGGAGCAAAGGCCAGACGGGAGGAAAAACATCTTACTAAAAATCCTTAACAAGAAAAGCCAGAGGGCTCCGCAGCTCTCCAGGTAATGGTGGAGTCATGGGTAATGATCAGCCAACTCCCCACAGACATATAAGTCATTCTGCACTGTTGCCAGAAAAAGAAACTGCACTTTTTACCTCAGTAGAGCTGCTCAGTGCCCATCCTGGGTGACACCGACACCTTAAAGATGTACTCTTTTTTTAACAATAGGCCAAAGGATTGTAGAAATTTAAAGCAATTTATTTGTACAGCATCATTCAGACACAAGGCAATTCAGTGTGCTTTACAGAGACGTAGCAATGCAATAAAATAAGACATAAAACATTAAGGAAAATGTGTGCATTTAAAAGTAAAACCAATAACAAAAGTTTTGAATCTGATTATTGTTACTTTAACAGCCTTCAGGTATTCAGGGAGCTTTTTTCCACCAACGAGGAGCATAGAAACTAAAATGTACTCCACCTTGCTCGGTTACTTGGACATATGAAGCTGAAAACAGGACAGAGCTGACCAGAGACACGGTGTACAGTGCTAGCTCAGACCTGTGTGAGCTGACCAATGAGAGCAGACTGGGTTTTCGAGGCCTTAAAGAGACAGGAGCTAGACGTAGCATCTCAGAGTGCTGCAGCACTGGGCAGAATGGGACATGTTTTATGAGCAAATTTACTCTAGTTGAAACCCAATATAAAGAGATGACACTGAAAATAAGCATAATACGTCTCCCTTATATCATCTCAACGCTTAGACCGAGTGCATAAATGTGCTGCGAGGTGTAGCTTCCATTCATCTTGTCAGGGTTGCCTGTATTTTTCTGTAATTCACATTTTCAGCGAGAGAATCCCGAGCTCCCGCCCGCCAAAGTGATTAGAATTCAGAAACACACTTTCCATTATAAGGCCCTCTGGATGATGTCAACATAATCAATAATGCCATTACCTTTCAATTAGCAGCAATCAGGCTGAGTTTAGTAGATTAACACTGCAATAATATCCCTCAATAAAATCAAGCAAGCCTTTTTGAAAGTCGGAGGATGTACCTGCCTCCTGCAATCTATACTCCAATCTGTTCTTTACCGTCCCTCTGACATCTCAGTGCATCGGCGCTAAGCATCTCTTCCCGTAACGTCTCCCATTCCTTTGCCTTTTCCCCTCCTCATCAGCGGCAGTGATGAATCTGTTCGCTATCTCGCCCTGACAAAACACTTCATACCGGGGAGAAGGGGCCCCTTGTTTGGAAATCTTCCAGGTATTTCAGAAGAGCACGTTTGATTGTGGCATAAAATATCCTCCAGACCAGCCCTCCATAACGGCGGAGGTTTTATTATCAACTTAAAACTCCTTTACAGGGACACATCGTGCTTTATTACCTTCACTACTTTTAATGTACATCAGACCCTCCGTTGCCATCAAAAAGAAAACTTCACCAAAGTTTTCAGATGGCGGCTTTTTTAAGGAGTGTGCATCAGAGGGAGAACACAATCCACTTTGATCGCAACATCTGTGCCGTGGTACTTCTGCTCCTCGTCATGTCACAGGAGCGGGCGGATACTTTCTGTGAGAGCTTTCTAACCAGGACGGGGTGTACTCCTTGTTTATCCACCGTGGGTTCCCGCTGGCGTGAAAGGGCTGCCGGTTAATTTTTAATTTCATCCTTTGAAACACATCAGTAAAGTGGGTTTCCTAATTAACCCCATTGCCTATGCAGATTGAGGCAAGAGCCGGGCCTGCAACAACATGAGCCTCCAAAGCGTTGTCTGTTTTACTAAGACCTAGTTCCTCCACCTAAAAACCTCGCTATCGCCACTCGCCGGCGGCACCCGCAAACACCCACTGGAGAGAGGCAACCCAAACACTGACACTAGCTTGTTGCATCGGTCAAAAAAGAGAAAAACACACGCACAACACAAGACGGGGAAGATTACTTCAGTGAGCGATCTCTTTCTTTTATCTGCATCTGTTAGATTACTCCCTCCTCCACCCCCCTCCCCCCGCTGTGAGTTGCCCTTTTTTCATCTCACGCCATTCTTTCTCACATCTGACAGCAGAAACAAAAAAGGCCCGAAGACGGCCGTATATCTGCTGCGTGAATGGAAAACAAAGCCCGCATCAGCCCCCAGACCTCCAGCAGAAGACGCTGCCATCCATTATCTTGTTATCTCCTGTTTGGGAATTGAATCGGAGGTGAGAGGAGTTATACAGTAATCATGCTGCCAGATTCTATTAATTTTGTGTTCCAGCGAGCGTGATGCAAACTGCCAGTTGTCCTCGCTGCCACAGCACTTAAACCTGTCCAAAAAAAAAAAAAAAAACCTGAATATGATGTGATGAAATGTGCCATTTTATCCTTGGTGTCAACCTGCTGCCGAGGATGAAAAGAATATTTCATCAAAAGGACACTTTGAAACCGTGGTGTTGGACAAAGTACAGAAGAGGGAAAGGGAGAGGTACGGAAGGAGTTTTGAATCAATACATTATACAGCTGGAAACATTACAAGGTTAATCAGCGTCTTGGCCACTCAGTCATACTTGGAATAACCTTTAAAAGAGCTGTTTTCCCACACTGGTAGAAGAGATTTTACTTAAATGTATAAAGGTGACCTTAATTTTCTATCTCCCAGACTTTGCACAGCTCTAAAATCCCATGGCGTTCCAGGGAGTCGCCAGTTGTTAATCATCCCTTTCTTCTTGTTGTATTGACCCAGCCTAAATCCACTGGCTCGGTCACTTTATCAGCTCCAGACTTGTTTTATCCACACTTTACTTTTTCACCGGCGACATCTGTCTGAGAGGAAAACATTGAAAGCGTTTTGCTCCAAAATAACGACACAGAATGACGTCTGTAAATCTCCAGCGATCCTCTCACATCAGTTGATCCCTTTTCAAATTCCACCAGCGATTCTGATTTATTTCACATGGCTGGTTCAGTCATCCTTGGATGAGTTGAGTCATCTCCATATGTTTTGGGAGTGCTCGATGGTTTTTGGCTTCTGATCCTCCGTGAGAACCCTCCAAAATAAACTTTTACAACCTGATCTCTTTGTCCTTCCTCTATGTTCGTTTACCTTGTTGAGAACATTGAGGAAAATTTAATTTTTGTTGTGCACCAGGTTATAAAAACAATTTCGGTTGAATTGCCTTGGGGTCGAAACTATTCCAAAATGAAAGTATATTCAGTCTGATCACAATTGCAAGGATAGGCCTCAGGTTTATTAAACCCTTTATTTTGTTTATGTCTCTGTAAATGCAGAACCAACTACAGTAAGTAACTTTTAAAGGTGTGTAAGAACTTGCCAACTGTCAAATTAATATTCAGAACAAACAGGGTGGCAGCATATCACATGACATACTGCTAACTGCTAACTGTAGCTCCCCATCTTCCGCAAAAGACTCAAGACTCTTAGCATGACCCTAAAATGCCCAAAATGTAATATAAATGCAGCTGCCATTAGCTAGTCAGCTCAGTTAGCTGCGCAGTTAGCGAGAAGCGATGGCGTTTACATTTCTAGCACAGGAGCTTTGGACCAAGAGGGGCTGAGGCTAGCTGGTTGGCATGCAAACATAAGTATAGCTATGCAACACAACACACAGATGTCATCACATCTCAACTGTTTTCTTCACTTTCTATTGATACTTTTAGTTGGTTTTTTTTGTTCATGTTTTCACCAAAAATTCTTACATATTGCACCTTTAAACTATAGATTTTATTCTCTCTTTTAAGTTAGGATGAAAGAAAATCTTCAAAGTGAGGAAACAGAAACAGGTACGCTAAAGCTTTTTTTCAAAAAGCAGGCTGGTATTGGAGAAGACATTTAGCAAGCGAGTATGTGTGTTCATTGCCACAAAGAGTCACATTGTCTCAGCCACCAAACTTTAAGCTGAACAAATTCAGGCAGTAAATGAGTGTCATTACGTCACCGTATTACTGGGTCACATTGATCTGTACAGCCAAATCTAATATTTATGCGCGCCTTGGTTCTTGAAATGCTCGTCTGATCTCTACATTTCTTTAAAGCGTGCCCGGATATAAAAAAGAATCCCCAGCTGTATACATACTCGCCAATGTAACCTTGAGAGAGAGGCATAGTGCTTGTTTGAGGAGTCAAATTGTGTACATACTGTACCCCTGCTGCTGCACTGGAAATCACATGCTGATGACTCAAAGCCTCTGAAGGTTATTTTTTCATAACAGCAAGGAAGAAGAACCTTAAACAAATGGAAGGACAAAAACAGTCTGTGTTTACTTGGCCTTTCGGAATTGTGGGAGGGCGCAACAGCTCTCATCCTCTTCCGCAGACAAGTCACTGCTGCGAAGAGGGCTTCAGTTGCTTTCATGTAGCCTCACCTTGGTTCAGTTCAGTTTTTTAAATTGATGATTATCAGCATTCCAACTACCGCAAATGTCAGCTCGCAGAAATGTAAAGCCCCAACAATAGATTCATTTATATTCTCGCCACAGAATTTTATAAAGTCTCATCCCTTTTCTTCATGTAATGACATTGCACATAATAAAACTTTCTGCCAAAGCTCAAACACAACTACATTTCCTCCATAAACTCATCTTTTAATCTTCATAAATCATGGCTGTAAACACGTATAAAAGGAATAAGTATATATATATATATATATATATATATATATATATTCTCATGATTTTGTAATGAGATCTATAATATTAATTATAATAATATATAATATAATAACGGTATAATAACCGTTCGACAACACTTTGCTGCAGTGACACTATTGGTTGAATTTTGAACGTGGACCCAAACCAGATTTTATTTTATTTTTTACGATCGAGCACAATTTTTGGCAGAACCTAGACGTGTGCATAACGTTACTCTGGCAAACTTGTGCATGAAATGTCTGCAGTGCGGAAATAACTTAAATTAGAAAGCGAAAGCAGTCCAACGTCTGCAATACGACCGTTTTGCCTGCGGGGGGGGGCTGCATTAAATACTACATATTTGATACGGCAAATAAAAAATAAACACTCAAAGTATACAACGAGTTCACTCGAGCAATACAGGCAAAGACACCGAAGCAACAAACACTCACGGATACTTTCAAAAGGAAAGAGAAATATCCTCGAGACAGCGACATGGCCAAAAATATTACAGACAGGGTAATTAAATGAATCGCTCTGGATAGCTTAGCTTACCAGAAATGGGGAAACAGCTAGCCTGGGTCTGTCTTATTGAGGCCGGGGAAAATCAGCCTACCAGCACCCCTAAAGTGCGCTCAAAATATTCTATCTCATTTGTTTCAG
>CAEMYA010000117.1:2775706-2809800 GCA_903131615.1 Diplodus sargus
AAAAACCTGCAACCCCCCCCCCCACGCTCCCTGTCATTACACTGCTACTTATCTCACCATTCTCCTACAGCGGGTGACTAATTTCTGCCTGAGCTGACTTGGAATGTCATCGTCAAAGTCAAACCTCCGACTCTGGAAAATCCGTCGCTCGCTGCAGAGACCACAGAAATCCAATCCAAATCCAATTTGGCCTGTGATTGATTACCGTGCCCGCTACTTAATTAGGTGGGCAGCTAGGCTAATAACTGATGTAGATACCTAGGAGCCATTTCCCTCAGCTTCCATGTAAACACACTGTTGACCTTTGAGGCCGTGGATGACTGCGTGGCATCACTTATCTGCCTCTGGCCTGTAAAAGAACACATCCATCCCTAATTCCACTAATATATAGATAATGTGCTAATTCGTCATCCGAGCCAGGGATCTTCGTGTAAATGAATTTGAAGATTTCACCTGTCTGTGCGCTGTAATTGTTCCTGTGATCTGTCAGGTGACCTTTGAGGAAAACCTTCTCGAACCACATGGAAATAATCAAGCGGGGGATTTAAAGGAGACAGGGGAGGTCATTTAGTCATATCGAAGAAAGCAATCCTGCTCTCTTGTCAGACAAATGACACCCTCTCGGATGATGGCACAAGGTGAGCTCCATAAATACATACGGCTAATTCAAGTTCAGGGTGAACATCTGGTCGGATGTGATGAAGCTTTAGTGTAAGAGAAATTGTCCTTGTTGAAGTCTGAATGTAGCTAACTCTCTAAAGAATTACAGACTTTTAATACATGCGGCACGGAGAGAAGCCCCAAGCAGAATGTCCTCTACAGACTTTCAGATTGTCTTGATTTATATTCTGCCAGGTAACAACAGGAAAACAGATGTAGACCTCATGATAGGTGTTAATTATGCCTTGCCCAGGGCAATGACCATTTGATGTTCTGCAAGACAATGACTGCCAGCCAATCTGACTTCCTTACAACGCCTCAGGCAAAAAGGATCACCCCTCATTGGACTTCCTGACGACTCCCCACGCCTCAGGCAAAGAGAACCACCCGTCATCTGATTTCCTGACAACACCTCAGACAAGGAGAATTGCCCTTCATCCAAATTCAGAAGCCAAAGTGCAATCTTGACCTGCGATTCTCGCGGGTAAAGCCACCCAAACAAGCTATTTGCCCTCCCCAACCAAACATTGCGCAGACAGCAGCAACCAAAGAGCAAGAACGAGTCAGTAAAACCATCAAGCGGCAGGTGTTTTTAAAAAATACCCACCACTTTTCAATACTGCGAGCGGCAAGAAGGGAATGTGCTGTGACAACGTGTGTGTGTGTGTGTGTCAGTGTGTGTGTGTGTGTGTGTGTGTACTTCCTTGCCTGCTGCACACAATGTGTAAACAGAGTTATGACTCAGCTAAGCAGAGTGTGATGAAGAAATGGGGCGCGGAGAGAAAAAGAAAACCACAGAGGACCTTTAAAAAACACTTTATTTGGATCCTTAATCTTTTCAGTGCAGCAGGTTTTTAGCCGAGTCTCACCAGAATTCCATTCTCCACTGTGTGTGTGTGTGTGTGTGTGTGTGTGTGTGTGTGTGTGTGTGTGTGTGTGTGTGTGTGTGTGCGTGTGCTTTAATGTCCTTGTCATTTCAATTTTGCTTTAGCACGAGTGAACACGTTTAGTAGTCACCCAACACTGGAAGTGGAAATATCATTTCAATCTGATGTGGTCCCCACTGTACGTTTGTTTGGACTGAACCGTCCACATTTGACACAAATGTGACATATTTTTTGTTGGATATCCATTTTAAAGGATCAGTCCACCAAGAGTACACATGATAATCAGATTACCTGTCACAGGGAGCGCTGCTCAGCCTGCATAAAAGGTTGCATTGCGCAGTTGTAGCATGTGTTCTGTAATTCTGAAGGAGATTTGTCAAATCTTAGATAATAGCCCTGGTGATGTCATAAGGGGATGTATGAATGGGGAAACTGCTCAATAATTCATAATTGTCGATTCTGCTATGGAAGCCTGGATGTTTTGTCTGACAGTTGCACATTGCGAAACAACATTAAACTCACAAGTCTACGCCGCTGTCCAACGCGTGACTTCATTACAAGAATGTCTGTAATGTCTTGTTCATGTCTGTAAAATGATCATTTCAGGTAAGGTATAAAACATCAGCAATAAACTGAACCATCTGTCTTTGCAGCATGGGTTCAATTCCCTGATTAGCATGTATTTGACACTGAGCATGAGTTTTACACTTCCCACCAAGCGTACCCTTGAATTGCCGGGCCTTTCTGTATGGAGCTTCCTCGCTGGTTTCCTCTAGGTTTCCCCCACCATCAATACTCGTATATTAGATTCATTCTCAGGTCAATACCCCTTGACCAAATCACTGGCTTAGTGCTTGAATTGGTCCCAGGGGGCTGTGCGTTGGCTGTCCACTGCTCCTCGGGGATGGGAAGTGGAAATTTGCTTTCAGCTTGACCGGTTAGTTAAATGCACAGACCAGTTTCACCACGTTGTGCGTTAGTATGATGTAATAAATATTTTTTTAAAAAGCACATCCACTACCGAGGGTGAATATCCAGTGGTATAATAACATTATTGACCCGCAGGAAGGCTTAGCAGATTATTCTTTGGGAAAATCTTAATGAAACCCACCAAAAACTGCACTTTCTCTCATTTCATGCATTTCAGATGATGACTGCTGCCACAGTCATCTCTCAGGCAAGAGCGAGGAAGGGTCCAACAAAAGGGTTCGTCAAGTTGCATTGTGGGACATTTTTGCAGCTTTACCTGTACATACAGGTGGAGCGAGAGTGGAAGAAAAAGCAAGAAGCGCGTGCAATGGATTCAACAATTATCAAGCCTAATAATCAAGCCAAATCCAGGCCACATAAATATGCCTGATATTTGCATCAAAATACATGCATTGTTCACTGAGAAATTAACACAAATTCCTGGATCCGTCCCTCCACCTGGATCCGCACCAGAAGCTAACAGGGTCTGTTCTGGGCTGAGACCCATCCGCCATCCAAGCTTCTTGGAAATGTGTTATGTATTTAAGTGTAATCCTGCTGACAAACGAATAAACAAATGGACTCAGGTGAAGACATAACCTCCTTGGCAGAGGTAAAAATGATAAAGGAAAAGGTCAAGTTGGATCAGCACTGAAAAAGCCCTGCTAGCACTTTGCAAGCCATAAAAAAAACATCTGGACTCTCTCTTGTCACTGCGTTCGCATATCTCCGAAACACCCACGTCAACATCCGACCTCTGTTTTGTCCCCGTGTGTTTGGAGTGCTGAGTGTTCTTCTTGAGTGACAAAACCATTTCATGCAGACTGGAGAGCATTCATTTATGCAGACTCTTGACTGATGTCAGCCGGACTGACGGGGGATGAATGCAGAGGAAAAGCTGGGGGCATCGCACCCAGCAGCACCGAGGTGCCGGCACATCAAAGAGTGAGGCGAGTCTTTTTGATACGGAGCGGAGGATAGCAGGACAAGCCTCAACTCTGACAGTTCACCACTGCTTTTGTAGATTACTGTTTGGTCTCTCCCAGGCGAACGCCACGCGGACGGTATGCAGCAGACAAGCTGACAGAACACACATCGGGGTATCTTGCCGCGACGTTGGCTGAAAGAAACTGCAGAAGTCAAAACAAAAGTTGCGTCGGATTTTTTTCCGGAGCCCCGTAAACTCAGGGTCAGCGCGTGGCAGAGAGAGAGGCACTTGCGCTGTGAAACTTTGATGATGCGATCAGCTTCTCCGCAGGCTCTCTCTGCTTAAAACTATATCAAAGAAGCATATAAAATGAAGCCACACAGTATAGTAGGCAGCACAAAGCAGTGAATTTGACATTCGCAGCCCTGCTTGACTCCCTGGCGCTCTCTCTTTCTCTCTGTACACCCTGTAAGACCTTCATGTCGGTTGCACTGATACAATACGAATCTTGGGTAAAACATCGCCACATTTCTTTGCTTCTTGGTGTCATCTTATGAGTTGACAATGAATGCTGGGATTTAAAACTACACCAGTTCAGTTGGCGTTTTATCCCCGCTCTTGAATGTTTTCAATGCTTTTCGCAGCATCTACGGTAACATCTCCCAGCTGGTTCGGGAAATATTTTCTGCCAATTATGCAGTTGCATTTTTGACCTTCGGCCTCATTATGTCTCTATGTTTCTTCGTGCAGACACACATGGCCACGTCTCCTCTTGGGTTACTGTCACTAGTCATACGTAATTATTATTTCTTTGTGGGAAATTGTCCATATTCTTCCAATTTTTTTTTCTGCGTTGAATACCACTGAACACTAATCCCAGCGGCATTTGTGACTGTATAACAAAGGATTCAGCCGAATACACGACATGTTATTGGTGAAGCTGAATTATTAATGTTAATGTTCATTAGTTGTACAGATGATTTAACCAGATATGTTTTTATCCTTTCGATGGTTTAGACCTAAGCGTGTAACCTCGCTGATGGGTTGCTCACAGGTTGTTTTCATGTGAGTAGATACATTTTCATGTAGAATTCAGCTTCGTAATAAAGAGTGAATGCTCCCATGTGTTAATGGTGCTGGGAAATCACAACGTGGTCCTAGAGAGGCCTGCATGTGAACCAAAAGCCTAACGCGCGTCCTCCATGCACTAAAATAGCCTGAAAACAAAAGGAAAAAGTGCACTCTGGCAGTCCAGTCAATCACACCTGACCTTTGCAGAGGCCGCAGTCTTCAACCTCGCTGGACGATTCACAGTCTGCTTCATGTTTACTATACAGTTCTGGATCCATAGGACACGCTGCACAATCCATCCTCTCAACCCTGCAGAAGTGACGACTTCCAGCAGCCAAGTCCTGCTTTCTTTGCCCGGGTGGACTCTGCTGTTTCCTCCGCCACGACGCACACAACAGCTGCCGTCTGCCTGCTAGTAGGACGCCACAGCAGCAACGCCATTTATCCGCTCTGAGGAAACATTCTGATCTGACAAGTGAAGCTTTACTAGTCCGGGCAAATACTAGATGTTGATAGCGTGAATTGTATGCTTCAAGCTGCATCAGTGAGTTTTGTGGGCTGCTGTGTCCAACTTGCTGCTGTTTTTAAAACATTGTGATGATTCTATTTGTCTTTTCTTTGTGTTGAGTTGATTTGAACTTCAGGATTGAAGTGTTAGCTTTGCCACCCAGTGTGCACTCAAACAGCCACACTTCTACGATGGAATGGCCAGTGGAAGGTGATCGAGGCAAAGTTCAATCACAGTCGGCTGATGATAGAAAGGCGAGCACTGTGTCTCAACGCGGTCCTCTCCTTGCTGCTCTTCTTCTCTCTCTCCCTTTCGCTTCGCTACTAACCCGAAGTGCACACAGACATAGGCACATCCAAATTCTTTGCTCTGTGTAAAATACATGATTTGGCTTTTTATGCTAAATTAAGGCATGTGTGTCACAGGATCACGCAATCTTCATTTAATGCTTGAGGAGTCATTGAGGGCATTTTCAAAGACGTCTACAGCCAAAATGTCCACGTGGGATTACTTAACCATGGAACCCATTGAAAACCAACTTGGGACCAATGTTTTCAGCCCACATTTAACCCATATGGAGCCCAAATGGGCATGCTGGTTAAAAGTCAATAAAACACACACACACACAATAATCAACTAGAACAAAGTTAAATACAATTGCATTTAAGACTGGAGTAGTTTGTCATCATGGTTTTATCAACCTAAAGAGAAAGCATGGCTCAAATCAATGGGGAGCTAACAAGAGCTCTGCTCCCTTGAAAACAACAAGTATGTAAGTGACAAAAAAGTGGAAAATGTTTAAGAGCTCCCCCCTAAACCTCTTACAGTAGGTTAAGGTTCCGGGTCCTTTTAACCTCACAACCCATTAGTTATTTAGAAAATCAGCATAATGTGTGATAAGAAAAGTGCAGCTGAGCGGAATCACTTGCAGGCTGACAGGGAGAAATGGGCACCTGGTGCTCGCTCCGGAACTGACGTGTCACAGTGCTTCGCATCATGTCCCGGAGCAGATGAGATGAGATAGACAGACAGACGGAACATGCAGGTTATCCTCCTTTTTTTACCTCATTGTTACAGTCCACAGACACACGGAAAAATGACAGGAAGGTGAACCACAGAGGGGTAGTGAGAGGGAGAGAGAGGGCAAGAGAGCATGAATTACAAGCCACGCACAGCTGTTTGATTTCTCTGTGAAAACAACCTCTGTCGAAAACATGATTTGCTAAAAATGTTTAACAAATGTTCAGTGTTTTGGTGCGTGTAAAGCATTGTGTTGTGTGAAACACAAAACGTCACCTGTGCCCCCTGCTTTGTGATTCTGTTTTTTGTTTGCTCTGATTATTGAATTCAATCCTTGATCTTTAGAAAGGTAGATTTATGTTGTTTTTATTTAGCCTCTGTGAAATGCGACTGACAGTATCAACTGTTCAAAGTGGCAATAATAGTTTTTAGCAATAATCCTGCAATTGACCGCACCGTCGTGCACGTCTATGTATATTCACACGCATGTGACATGTCTATTAGAGGTTTGCGCTGGAAAATAAGGCTCCCCTGGAAGTAATTCAAACCCTGTAAGTAAGTGACACATGATGGTAAGTTAACATTAAGTGCTTAATATATAAAATAAATGGGTTATTTTTATAGATTGCAAAACGTGTTGGAGGAAGTTTCTTTAATGCATGTGCATTTGCTGCATTTCTGCAGCCTGCCTACAGACAGTAATGATAGTTGCTGAACACATGAAGCAAAGGGGAATGCATCCTGCAGCACTGGACACGAGGTAAAGCTAAGACAGTGGCCTCGACTACGACGAACGGCAATGCTACAAGGGCGCTGCACAGCAGCTAATCATCAACCTGCAGCATGTCACACTTTAATCCTGTGTTCTGGAGCGGTCCGCCATTCAAACACAAACCACAGCGAGTGCTCCCTGTGGATCAGCCTCACCAGCCCGCTCACTGGGCTCGGGAGGGACATTGTGTGTGGCACCATCTGCTTGACTACCCAAAGGTACATTAGAGGGGATTTATCAGCAGGAAAAGTTTTTTTGTACTCAAGCACTCTGGTTCAATGCAAGTTTGATGCTGTTAAAACTACACTAATCAAGTTTATTCACAATAGAGAGAATGGGCTGTGTAATGTGAAACATGTGTCTGTACTGGCAAAACCCCAGATAAGTACCGTCTGAGGCTGCAGTTATCCTGAGCTGTGTCCTCAAGTGTCTTTTATGTTTTTATCAATCTTGTTCTCTGCAGCAGTTTTGCTGTTTTCACCAGCACCAAATGGTCGAAAAAGTAAGCTACTTGTTTGCTCAAGATGGTTTTTGCCTTTGTAATTTGCTTGGTTAGAGATTGAAACAGCCTTTTTTCTTGCATAGAGAATATTCTACTTAAATGGCTGATCCAGTGGCCAGAATCATTCTGGATATACCAACAAGATTTCGAAGAAACCAAGGCGACTGGTATTGTTTCGTCCTCTTGAAGGTATATTGGTGGTTAGCAAAAAAAAACTTCTAGTTGGCCAAAAAGAAGAAATGTTAATTTACTGCACTACAGGTTATCAGATGCTAAATCTGATGAAAAATTCACACATGTGTGACCCATCTTTAAAGGATAAGTTCACCCAACAATTGACAATCCTGTCATCATGTACTCAATCCTATGCTGATAGAAATTGGGGAGAAGTTAGATGGCGACTTGTTTTAGAACGTATTCAAAAAAAAATGAAAAAGAACACATACTGGCTCCACACAGCTCATCCACCATAATCCAAGTCTCCAAAAGCACAAAGACCTGAAATTGTAGTTAAACTGTAGCTGCTATGCTGAAAGCAGCATGCACAAGCTCGAAGCTCGTGTCAAGCGTGACAACTTTTCAAATCAACTTAGCATCTTGGGGCTTCCGATGACTTGGTTACATCAGAGGAGCTGTATGAAGCCATCTTTCTTCTGGGTGTTCACAGCTAATACAGGTTGATAGAGAATGCTGTAATGCTGCTTTGCTGTGAAGCTCCAGAAATTATTTTTGCGGACTACGAAACTGCATCCAACTTTCATTGGCGTGAGGTTGAGTGATAATGACCAAATTTGTATTTTTTGGTGAACTTTTTCTTGAATGGACTGATATCATGCACGCTTGGATTTAATTTCACACTTTTACCTTGAGAACTTCTCAGTATTTATATTTATTTGTGTCCTCCATCTCCGTGACTGACCTTTGCAAAATAAAGATGTGCTTTCTCTCGTGTGCAGCATTCTCCATAACAAGCCAGTTCTTTTCAATGAAGAATGAACGTGAACTCATCTGATTTTCTGCCAAAAAAAAAAAAAGGTTTTGCAAGCAACCTTTTATAACCAACACTATTTACTAAATGGGGTTTAGTTTTCTGGTTGTTCTTCTTCTTCCTCTGTTAAGGCCGCATTTCTGCCTTTTACAGTAAAGTGAGTGACCTCATATCATCACTCTGAAGGTCGAAAACTAGAGTTACTTTTTCACAAGGATAGTAAATCAAGTACACACACACACACACACACAAACAGCAAGCATGCATTCGAACATCCACCCTGTCAATTAAATGTAACTGACATGTTTTCCACTGAGGAAAAGACTGACCTGCCTGCGCTCCGTCTCCCACCCCCACCACCCACACACATCCGTCTCTCATCTCAGGGGACCGTGAACACACCAGCTTTCAATCAACAAATAAGCCTGCTTAATTATAGGTAACTGCTGGCTTCGCTCAAAGCCATGAATTTGATTCCATAACGCTGTCCGCCATTGATTTGTTATATCTCATGTGATAGCTATCAACTGTTTAAATACAAGCAGCAAGCTCGGAGAGCTGAGGGCAGCCGAGCCCATTGGTGTAAGATGGATGACTTCTCAGGGCCTGAATCGATATCCCACACAAGCTGGGAATCAAGCTTAAAGACTAGCTGCCCTCAACTCAAAATGAAGAAAAAGATTCTGATTGGTCAGGTTGTTTGAGGCGGCCCACTGCTCTGACCTGCTTCGACTTTATCACACATATACATACAAACACACGTTTTTGTCTCCCGCACATAAAAGGAAGTGAAGTGAACTCAGGAAGTGCCTCGGCCAGGGGAACAGGGAATAATGCAGATGAAGGATTTTATGCAGATTTCCTGCGTGAAAAGTGAGAAATACGGATTCCCACCATGAAGGCATTGCGTGGGAGACATGAGGAAAAGGAAGCCAATTAAACGGCACGATAAACTGTAACATGAAAAGTTGTCCATGCTGGCTACGAAACAAAAGACTAAAAAAAATCCAGATATCATTGCTTGTAGAAACGTATTCCGAAGTTTGAAAAGGTTCAAAGTGACTTACATGTCATCATACAACACAGGGGTGCACAAGGAAATGAAACTTCTTCATGGTACACAAACATAGAACATACAAACCGTCTTTATACATAAACAGTAAATGTTTTGAATTCGCCTCTGGGTGAATGTGAACAGCAGCAACAATACGATCGGCAGCTTCACATTTAAAGTTCGACATCTGGGAAACACTGTACCATGAACTTTAACTGTGTTTGAGCGCCAAGCCTCAATGAGGTAAACACAGAGTCCATCTCTTTCTCTCTCTATAAAGGTGTAGGCAAAACAGTCTCTGATTTTCTGTAGCTTGGCCAGAAGCAGCCTTGAATCCAAGCCAGATTAGGACGGCACCTTTCCTGAATCTCTCCCCTCTCCTGGGCAAAGATGGCGTGGGCAATGGTCATCATCTTCCCCAATGCTGAAGGATGTATTTCAGAGCAATAAAGCTGAAAAAATAACAGTTAAAAGACAAAAATGTACCAACATTTGAAAGAGCTACTGAAACAGTCGTTATGTTACCGGACGAAACTAACGAGAGCTAATGTTGCTCTCTGGTAGCAGAGGAGAGATGAGGCGCTTGAGGACGTCCTTTGGTCTGACACGGAAAGTCCCACCTGCGTCCTTCGCAAAGAAATCCACAGGCCAGCAGCATTAAACAACTTCAACAAATTGTCCACAGGCATGTATAGGTAACTGAGAGACAGAGAATGTCTAATTTTTCACGTCATATTACAATCCGCTCACATGTGGCCAGTAAAAAAGTGATTAATACATGTACATTTCTACAAATTGTTACATATAGAGCCCCTTTAAATACAGCTTAATCCTCACATCTGTCCAGTTCTTGATTTCTTGACCCGATCCAGGCGCACCGACTCCAACAGCAAGAATCAGATGTTATTACTACTAAATAACAAGCCACTTCTAAATTTCTAAATGAATTCCTGTCTGTCAGGGGTTGAATCCGTATGAAAAGCACTTGAATGCAATTGGAAAAAGGAGACCACCTTCACAACAGCACCACAGCTTGTGTTTTCAGCTTTACCTGCAAATCATCGGAGCAGAGAGACATCGCCATATGGGAACAGCCCCCAGACAGACAGCCGAGGTTGAGATAAGGTAATGTGCTCCTGGCTCCTGTAAGCAGCCTTCCAGTCTTTCATCTGATTGCGTATGCATATCAGTGTCACAGACAAACAAACACTCGCACTGCCTACAGAGCTGACTGTGTTTTTTGGGGTTGTCTTTGTGCCTCTTCCGTGAGATTGTGGCTGCACTCGCTCCCAGCCCTCCAATACAATACTCCCTCGGTAGGAATAATTTAATTTGCCGTGATTTTCCACACAGAACATTATCTGCGTGAACAACACTTGAGCAATCACTCAGTAGTTTTGGCTCGGGCTATCCGAGGAGATTAAGGAAATCACATCGTGGAGGAAACAGTCCTCGTACCGCTGCAGTGTGTGACCTCCCTGAACAGCGCGTTTAATTTGCGTCACTCCCGAAAGTTGGTGGCGATTTCTGCTCCTCCGCCCATTCACGATGCCTCAAGAGGAGGCTGGTAATCACTGCAATTAACGTTCTCCTAATTAAAGCTTTGCTTGGTAGTGCCTTAATGGACTGCACAATACTGACAAATTAATCCATGCTCAGAAAATAAATCTGATTTGACAGAGCACAAAATCATTAACCCCATCACCCGATGACAGCATCCCACGGAGTGTGCGAGATGCTGTGATTGGGTGCAGCTGGGGAAAGGGCTCTTGTCGGCATCACTCTTCGCTTTGGAACAATTAGCAAGTTTTAATTTGCAGATTTCTTGACGTGCCGTGATGTTTGTACAGGTGTAATCGTGTAGAATTTCCCTATAGGACCAAAAGCGTATCGTCCACTCGAGCTGCTAGGCCCCTTAACTCTAGTGAAAGGTAATCTTAATGCTGCTATGATACTTTAGACAATTGTGTGCCTCTAGCTGTAGCAACAATTTGTAGAAATCCCTTTTTCTGTTTGACCACGCCCGCATGACGACTCCCCCACGCACAAGCAAGGTTTTGCCAAACCAAATGTGGAAGCACATGAATGGCCCACAAAGCGCCGCTGACCAGAAAGGAGAAGTTCACCAACAAATAAAACTTCAGTCATTATGTATTCAGCACGGTGCAGATTGAAAGTTTCACAACAATCCACAAAATATTTCTGGATTTTCACAGCAAAACAGTGTTGCAGCATTCTCCGCAACAACTTGAGTAGATTGTTTTTGTGTCAATTTTCAGTTGTTCTCTAGTCACAGTGCTGTGCTTATGGTCCAGTAATGGTAGGGCACAAAAAGCTTTGAACAAATTTGAACATATATGTGGTTTGCAGAAAGGTTAACTGCTGACATTTGATCCCGATTTCGGGAGTTTGGAATCGCAGATCTTCCATTAGACTTACCTTACACTGGACAAGCTGTTTTTGAGCTACATTTCCCATTTCAGTTTTTTCGGAGAATATTGCAACCCTGTTTTGGTGTGAGGCTCCAGAAATATTTACTACCAAACTTCACCTGTCTTTCCGTCTGCAAGGGGCTGAGTAGATAACTACTGCATTCCACTTTCGGGTGAACTTATCGTTTAACCCTGTCCAGCACCTTTTGGGATGAACTGACATGACTGCAAACCAGCACCAAATATCAGTGGCCAACCTCCCTAAACTTCCAAATCTTTGTGCAAAGCCTTCCCACTGCAAGCTGTCATAACAGCATATCAATGTCCATTTTGTTTAAGACGCACATGTGTGTAATGTCCAGGTATCCGTATATCTCTGGCCATGTCCCGCATTTTAAATAATAGCTAAAATAATGCTCGACAGCAGATTTTTATTAAGCTATCAGAAAAACACAAAGAGTTAATGTGAGGTTTTGGTGTCAGCCTTGAGAATAAAACAGGCAGGCCTTCCTTGGAGACTCACCATTCTGTGCCAGCGTTGTACAGCTCCACGGCATTGTTCTCTCTCTGTCTCGCTCTGTGTTCCTCAGACTCGCAGCACTGCTGCTGCTGTCGCTCCCTCCACCTACGTGTTTACAGCACGGCGAAGCCTTTTGTTGGAGGCTGTTAAAAGCCATTCTGAGAAATACAGGAAATTGCCAACTGAAGCAAAAGTTGACAATGCAGGTGGAGGGGAAATGGGTACACGGAAAATGTAAATCACGACACCTCGGCTTCTGGAACACAAGCTGGAAATCAGACAATTTTTGATGTAGAACAATGTCGGAGTGTCTGAGGGTGGGTTTTATGTCACTGGAGGCTGGATCACCAAGCAAGTACAGAGGGCTGCAGACCCACAGGAAACCCCCACGCCCCAAAAAACAGTTTTTGGTTTGGTAATATGATTGATTAAAGATTTCAACGACACAATGTCTTTCATCCTGCACTATGACCCCGGTTTGTCATTAGTTAGGCTGTGATGTTACTGCATCATATGGCAAAGAAATTGAACGCAGTCACTCATGCAACAGCCCAATGGGAACACCGGAGCTTGTGCATACCATTATCCTCG
Source organism: Diplodus sargus (assembly GCA_903131615.1). Classification (NCBI taxonomy): domain Eukaryota; kingdom Metazoa; phylum Chordata; class Actinopteri; order Spariformes; family Sparidae; genus Diplodus; species Diplodus sargus. Next base: position 2,788,609 of record CAEMYA010000117.1, read on the forward strand.
GATCCAACCTAAAAACCAGACAGATGCTGCTCCCAGATCTTCAGAGAGTCTCCCACCGCACTGTGATTGCTAAATTAAGCAGTGAAGACCATGCTTTGTGGTGCACATGACTCCCCGGACAAAACAGGTCAGCCAGAAAGAGAACAGATATCCGCATCATGCCTCTGACTTTTTTTCCTCAAAGTCTCATAGTTCAGTTACTGCACACACAGCATAGAGAATCCCTTTATACAGCAGATATAAAGGTTTCTACTTTCTGAAGGAACTGGATACGTGAGCCTGCTCTGAAGACTCACTATGAATGAAAATACAGTGTGTAAGCTTGTGAAAAATCCTACTAAATTAAAGGTGCAGTATGTAGGAATATCTGCAATTGTCAAAATCAAACAAACAGGGGGCAGCTTGGAGTAACTGCTGATTACTATTAGCTAGTTAGCTGAACAGCTGGCAGCTTGGACTTGGAGCCTTAGGACCAGGGGAGTGTTAGCGCTTGCACCACCAGCACAGGAGCTTTGGAAATGAATGGGCCGGAGCTAGCTGGTTAGCATTCTAACTTCATACTCATTTATTATTTATTAATAACATATACGCTGCTCATACTGTTTTTAATTACACCGTTTATATCTGTACATATTATGAATATACAAATCTATTTCTATTACTGCTCTAGCTCTTCTTCCAACCTTTTATTATTTTTTTATTTTTACTATTATTATTTGATGTTTATTGTTATATTGAGCTGTCCTTTGGCTGCTGTGACACACACATTTCATTGTATGTGGGACTAATAAAGGGAATTTCTGATCCAGTGAATATCTCTGCAGCACCACATAGACATCGTATTATCAAAACCGCTACCTTTTCACATTGTGTTGATAATTACAGGACATTTTAAAATGTTTTCATCAAATGTTTTTACATTTAGCCCCTGTCTAAATGGAAGCTTGCATGCAAAATATGGCATTCAATTAAAATCATACTGGGTCCTGCGCTGTGTTAGCTTGTGTGTATACATATCACACAAATATTGGAGATCCAAATGCATGACTCATAAAAACAACACAGTCGCTAGTGTTCTCACATTTGTCTGAAGTTTGGGTCTGAGCCAGTGCATGCTGGTCATATTAGAACCTCTTTTGAATTATACAAATGTCATTAGCATATATTCTACATTTCTACAAATACTCTCCTAAACACTAACCGTAGCTTTGTTTGAATTAGCTTCTATTAAGAGAGAGATAGTTTGGAGTAAATGTGACCTTTTAGTGATGTTTGTCGCTGTAATCCTGCGGCACATGGATCCTCGTGTGACCGTGCTCGGCACTCACGCATGCATGCATTCTCAATAATTCAATGTGCTCCCAGGAGACGTTGGCAGAGGAATGATCTACAATGTGGCCCGTATTGGGAATAGCACTTAGACTTCATCCTAGATATTGTTTGTTTGGTGCATAGTCAATATGGTGGCAGCTCTATCTCTATGATTGATAAGGTCCTCGGTATGGGCCCCAGCTTTCCATTAGAGGAGAATGCCTCCCACTGATTTATGCTGTCATGCAAGCAGCTCATTTCCTCATAATCCTTTGTTTTTTAACCATGCTTACAGTTGGGCTCCATTCTCCTCGACCAGAGGCTCCTCTTAACAATCCTCCTCCTTTCTTTTGTTGTCTAACATTATTTCATGTGTTTTTTAGAGTCGGTAGCCGCCGTGCTCTTGGGAGGCAGATTAACTGTTGAGCACACTTCTTCATTTCATTTATTTACTCATTTGTGCAGAGCACGCCTCACCGTGCTAGGTGGGTTTGTGCGGTCGTGGGCTGACACACACATTTCGCTTGGCAGAAGGCCACAAGGGACACCAGCGAACAGCTGTTCCTGGAGCAGTGGGTTCTCCCGGCAGGGCAGACGGAGCTACCAGTGCTACAATGTGTGTGTGTCAGTAACTTAACAGCCAAGAGGCCATATGGGCACTCTAAAATTTATTTATTTTTCACAAGAATAGATGGACTTGCTATCGTTAGCAAAGTCAGCTAACTGTGCTGTCTCCTCATGCTGGTGTCATCTCGGTATTGAACTGTAATTACTTTACAAGACATTTCGGTGTATCCATTTCCTGCAGCAATCATGGCTTTCTTCAGTGTGCTTTTCTTATTTTTTTTTTGAAAATTGAACAATCACCTGAGTGAATGGAATTGCTCAATGACTGGAAAATTTCAAACTCTGTCCCCCTGAGCTCTCACTGCTGCAGTGCCACTTTCTGTTTCCGACCAAACCGACGTGGACGCGGGGAGAAATTTCAACAGCGAGGGTAAATTGCTTGTATATTTAATTCTGTGTGTATGGGAGAGTGCAGCTGTACGCAGGGAGACAAGAATTGTAAATGCCTTTTAGGATACCGATGCGTGTCCCCTCCTTGACTTCCTGAATCCATTGTGCACATTTGTGATTGTAAATAATGTGCGTTGTTGCAAATAGCGATAACTCCCAGGGAGAGGAAACTCTTCCCTGATGCGGCCAGTGTTAGTGAGCGAGAGGAGGCCCAGCTAATTGAATTCTCCAGTCCAGTGGTGAAGATGGCTGAGCACAGCAGCCGAAGTGCTGCGGATGCTTGACTCATGACGGAGGTCAATTAAAGACTGGAGGCCCACCAGTGACCGAACAGCTGACTGGAATTCATAAGCAGATCAGCGTGAGCTCACGTGCTCTCAGTTAAAGTTACGACAGGCAACTTTCTCCTTTATGTGTTTTACTTTTCACCATGCTTCGACTTTCTATTCTCTTTCAAATAAGTTTATCTTGCCTGACTAATTTATTCTAAATATTTCCAGATTCCCATATCTGAGCAATAACTCGGTTATTTCAGTACAAATACAAACACTTGCCCAAACTAAGAAAATTAAATCCAAGTTGCCACAAACCAACATCTTGAACATATCCTTAATGCAGCCATCATTTAAGAAATTGTCAATAAATGATACTCACGTCAGGAAGCTTTGTGTGAGCATGTTTAATAATTTGACCTCTACTGTTGCCATCTTTTTTATTTTGCGCTATTTATTTTTTATTTGCCTTTGGTTAGACTTGAAAATCATCAGGGGTTATCCCCCATTTACAACAATGAAAATATTCAAACTTTAGTTGGTCCGTATCCAGTACAGCCCAGATACAGTTTAAAACACTCTGATGAACATTTCTTGAGACGCCTTATATACACTGTGCATACATAATGTATAATTGATTGCCTGATACTGCACCGATTAAATTATAAACTGTGACGCACGTCAAACATTTCAGCATCACTTTAACTCTGCACGCGAAAATTGACTCATGGTTTAACAAGACTGGACAAGTATTTGCAGCTACACTAGCAGCTCTGTGTGGCCCTGCTTAGCAGGCATAGTCACTAGCTTAACACTAGCATGGTCCCAATGATGATGTTGTTTGCACCATCTGCGCTGAAGCCTCTTCTCGCTGAAACCTGAAGGGAAATCTTACGCCTTGTCGGAATCAGGCTCAAAGTCAGAATTGAGGCCATGTGTTGCACTCATCTGTGCAGCTAATCAGCTGTTAGCTTGGCATAAAATGTATGTAGTCACGGAGTGGCCGACGCACCCATACTGCAACACACCACGACAAACTGACATAATGTTTTTTATACAGAAAATGGAATTAACTAATTCTACATTCTAACAAATGTATCCCAGTAACACGACGCTGTGGCTAGGCTTTACAAGCATAGTCACAAAGCATTGACATGGACGTGCATTGCTTAGACTGGGTGCAGTTGAGACGAGGCTTAATTTTAAGTGGTGGAACCGACTTCTAATAAATGGTCTTTACAATAACCAAATGAATAGTTAGGACCAGGCTTAGTAGACAACAGTTGGTGCAACCTGCTCCTGATGTTTTCTGGGAAATGGTAATAATGGTCCCTATCTTAGTGTAATGCTAGTATGCCATGGTAAAGAAAGCACTGCAGAGGCTGATGGGAAAATTTTAACTTGACCATAGGGCTCAAGAAATAAGGGATCAGGGAAATGATTCTAATTTATTCTGTGGTTGAGACAAATGTCCGCCCCTGATATCAAAGCATCTGTCCAATAGCTTCTGAGATTTTCCACTTTGGGACAAAATGGGGGATAAAGTGACTGACTGGGCAACATCGCCTTCCCACTTTGACTCTATCATGGCTAAGAATGACCTGGTATAAGTAGCACTCACACAGTCTATTTGTGTAGCCATTTTACCAGCATTATTAGGCCCAGCCATTGCTTATCTGATTGTCGGAGGCTTGCAACAGGGTCAAACTTTTCTTGCCAGCTCTCTGTGAGCGACTAGCCCAGCTTGTATACAGGCCTCTTCAGGTTATTGTCTTCTTCCTTGAGGTATCAGATTCTCCCTAACTTTGTAATGATTTTTGAGACTGCACAGATGACTTTCACTCTTCCACTGCCTCAGCGTGCTATAATTGCGGGCAGGACTACTTTAATTTCCTGCACACACTGTACGATGTGCACTGTGAATCATATTTTGTCTTATTGGAGTTTCACATATTGTGCCGGAGCTGTTGTAATATTCCGGAGCTCATTTCTCCTTTTATAAAGTTTTGACTCGCGCGTCTCAAGTCTGAAACGGTGTGTAAAGAAGTTAATATCAAGCTTAATGCAAAATAAAATGAGAGTGGTTGTTTATGAGATTTCCCTTGTCGCTGGGAGAACTGTTGCCCTCAGGTGGTGCGTGAGCGTTGCATAACAGACAATATAGGGCAGTGTGGGATGGAGCTGGAAGAGACTCGAGACAAGAAAGCAAGCGGTGGCTTTCTCCCGAGACCCGCATAAGAAAACAGAGAAGTGCTGTTCGTGGTGCATTGACAGAGGTGGTTTGAGTATCACATAATTGAAAGCAAAATATGAAGAAGAGGAATGAAAATATTATTCTTGAATATAGAACAGTGCTGTGAGTTTGTGGGTCTGAAGTCAAACTCCCTCCATAGCTGTTATGGCAGATGTGAAATACTTTGCAGTCCTCAGGAGTTGTTAAATGCTCTCTCGAAACTTTTGAGCGCTGAGAAACACACAAGGCGTTGTAATATTTCATTTGACAAAAGCCTTTTGAACTCAATGGAGTCATTTTTTTTTTTTCCCCTATCTCAGCGAGACAATCAATGAAGGGCCGGCTAAGAGGAGGAAAGAGTCCATGTTTTATTCACTCTCGCAGAGTGAAATCAAGCCTTGTTGGAAACCCCCGTCTTCATCCCAGGGGCAGAGTGTTGTGGTGTGCTAATGGATTTTGCAACAAGGGTGCATCTCTGGGAAGGTTGAAGATGCAATTATGCCGGTAATGGCAGTGCCACTGCAAAGTGAATGCATCAGCAGGAGCGAAAATGATCACATACAAGACCCCAGCAGTGTGCGGCACGACAAGTTTAATTGCGTATCTCTAATCCTAACCTCGCATGACGTTCTCTGTACACTGTTGGAGACACGCGGTATTGTCCCAGTGACAAATTTAGGTGATTATTTTAGGATTCTAATAATTTCCGACGTCAAAATCTGATGTTCTATAGCTGATAAAGAAAATCATGTTTACTACACTGAAAGGCTATAATTCATGCAATGTGCCATAACAATCTTTTTTTTGTTGTTGTTGTTTGGGGTAAATGCTGTGAGACGGAGGCTTTTATTGTGTTGGATGAAGATTCTCATGTAGTCACATTCTTGTACAGAATGTACTCTGAGCTTGAAAAACACTTGAGACACATCTCCCGTTTAGTTTTTGAACACAACACATTGCATCAGAACTGTAGAATGTAGAAAACCTTCATAGAAGCAATAGGGAATAATTATTCAAAAGACAATAATTGTGAAATGCTTGTCATGGTATTATCATATCTGACTGACTTTGATGTGGAGTTGCAGATCTCCTCTCCAAACATGTGTTTCCATGATAAGCGCTGTGCCAAAGGAGGGAAATCTACATACAGCCATGCTCATAATGTGCCTATGATGTTTTATAATGGAGATAGAATCGAAAGAAAATGAGGTCAGAGAAAGGAGACAGATTTTGTGAAACTGCTCTATTCACTGGTGATCCATGTGGTTTTGGAAAAATATATTTGTGGAAAATGTGTTTGCTCCCCGGCATGTGTATCTATTCCTCATAAAAGGCATCTAGATTAATGATCCACAGTCCAACACAAAAACACAATTCAAAGCCAATTGGATACAGTGATTCCCCTCTGTTTTAGTATCCATGCATTTTTTACTTCAGAAATCACAAATGTAAGTGTTTCAGTTCGAGCGGCTCCATAAAAACAGACCAATAACTGTCCTGGGATACTTTTGGATGCCAACATGTGTAATAGACCCGCCAGTCCACCAGAGATCAGCGTGTGAGTGTGATGGTTTGGCACGAAAAGTACACCCCTTGAATTAAGGACCCATACCAGTGGGGGGGCGATAAGGATGGGAACAAAGGGCGAAAGCAATTCAAAGGTCGAGAAGGTCCATCTTAAGAGAAGGTTGGGGATGGTTGGTTGGCTAATCCATAGGACTTTCACCTAGAAGACCAGGGGTTTGGGTACTTTGTGAGACAAACAGTTGGTGGGAACTCCGTTGAGGATGTAGTCATGTCATGAAAATAAAATAATTATGTTAATTTCTATTGCTACATGTATTGTATTGTGCAAAGTCGAAATTTAAGTCAATGTATCACCCAAGTTACTCAAAGTTATTCTCTTGGGGCCTCGATATGCATTTTCCATGGCAATATATTCATTATTTGTGAAGGTACTTCACTTATGGCACCAAAGTCATCAGGATTCACCCTGTCAGAAACATAAATTACTGCACCAAATTTAGCAGCAATCAATCCCATAGTTGTTGAAGCATCTTACTCTGAACTACAAGTGTCAAACTGCTGGTCGGTGAATACGGGAAAACTTTTACCTGCTGGTGGAATTGGAGGAAACGTAAGATGATTGCTGTAGATTGCAGCTGGAAACCACAATAAGGTAGAATATAGTGTTGTGCAGTCGCTCTAAACTGACTGAACAACACATCATCAAACCTAAACAACTTAATAGTTCGATTGCTAGTGACTCCCAAATCAGGACATATCACCTTTCCCAAAACGACATGACTGTTGGAGCGTATCAGCATATAATGATATCACTGCGTTTAAAATGTCTTTGACAAATTACTTATATTTCAATTAAATACATTAATCTCACACCAGTATTTTATATGTTACTTGATTGTGTTTAAAAAGTGAGTATCTGTTATTGTAAAATATTTTTTTACTGTCTTTGTGCCTGCCTGATTGTTGATTAAGATATTTGCTATTGGTCAAATTCTTAAAGGATATTAATTGATTATTGATTAATAATTCACATTCCTAAACCAGACACAGAACTTGTCACTCTTTATACTGCGTAACTGGACTTCTTCCTTTGCTACCATAATAATAACCAGGGCCAACTGAACAAATGGTTTACAAGATGACTTCGCCTTTAAATATACATTGCAACGCTATTGCAATTTTTTTCATAATACTTCTCGGTGTTGAATACAACGACAAAACTTTCAGCTCTAAACTATATTTTTCAATCAACGAATGGAGGAAAACACTTCTTGGAAACTGTTCAGTTGTTGTTTGTGTTCAAGGTATTTCATAAATAGGTAGTTTAAGGTTACTTCCATGCAGTGAAGCATCAAGTCACCTGTCAGATTCTAATGATGAATACACAAATCGTGTATTAAAGTTGACACTTTTTGACAAAAGCAGGTTGCTTTATCCAATCTCACTAAAATTGATGAAAAATGCCGAATATGGTGTTGATAAATTCTTGTCATTTTACTTTTGCAGGGATGGACATTAAAATGACTTCCCTCTGAAGGAAGTATCCCGACTTAAATCCTTCCCACGGACTTTGCAATTACTGTCAAGACTGCAGTCGGAGCAGTGAAAAGTGCTGGCATATAAGATGTTCTCAGGCTTCATGTACAGGTTGTAAAGCAACAACCGAGAAGGAACTGTCAGTGAAACACGAGTCCTCAGAAAGCAAACATGTGCTGTAGTTGTAGTCTGCAAGTCCGTCGACCCAGATGTAGCCGTGCATGCAGGAAGTGGACTTGGGTACAGATGTGAGTGGTAACCTTGAGTATATTTGCAGAGATAGTGGAATTTGTTTAATGCGATAAAGGAAAAAGTAACCTTTTAAACAACAAGATATCATGCAAGGAGTATTGTATCAAACAGACTATTTGTATGTCTTAATGTCTCTGGAGGGTAGTTTTTAGATGCATTATTTCTATATTCGAGCAGCCATTGCTTTCCATTAAGTTCAGTGCATTATACAAATCCATTAGCAAAGAGTGACATTGTTGTTGCTGCAATGTGACCGACAAACATAGGAAGCGGGTGTGATGTTCGCTGTGATCGATCAGTCTTTGGATTCTAAGTGCAGTTGAAGAAGTTTCAGCCATCATCCGAGAGGCTTCTTCTGGATCTTTGGCGCTTTTGACAAAGGTCCAGTTTGGGTAACCACTGGTTTTAAGTGCTCCCCTGATGTTCTTCTGTTCCTTCTCCTTCCTCTCTGTCTTTGTGGGCACCGCCTCAGCATGATGGTTTGGGGTTCTGATGACCCCCAGCTTGTGCTCCAGTGGGCGACAACAGTCAAACAGCAAGTACTGATCCATGTGTGTAGGTTTTCTGAAGAAGCCTCTTGGATGAGAAATGAAACGTCTTCTAGAAACTGAAACAAGTCCAGTTGCCTATAATACACTTAGAATTACCATGACCTGGATGACTGAGAACCTTCATCAACATCAGTCTTTGGAAATTGATTTCATGTTTTGTAGTGAAAGCAATAGATCATATGGTGGCCATTTTCCTATGACATTGGGCTAAAATGGGGTAACGATATATTCAAGTTTTCTTATAAATACAGAGAATCGGACAAATTGTTCTTATTTCACTGCTTCCTGATTATCAGCAACTGCAGAGACAATGGATAGTGAAGATCTGAAGGGACATCAGGTTCATAATTTGAAGTCAAACAACATATTTACCAAGTATGTTGCTTTACTTTACTGCTACCTCCATATTTTCACTGTCCATCATCTTATTAGTTGCTGATTATTTGCGAAGCAGTGAAATGAGAACTATTTGTCAGATTCCCTTCGTGTATGACATCGTCCCACTACTGGAGCTTCCCACCCTGAGCGTGACATCAGAAGAAAATGGCTGTTATACGTGTTGTATTTTGTTTATTCTTTTTGGTTTCTTGCTTTTATTTGTATGCATCATTTCTGCCCGTTTTTTAAGCATATCCAAAATAAATAAATAAATAACATCATGGTTTATGGCTCCCCAGGAGAAGGGAATAGGACAAAGTGTCAGGAGCGTCGATGAAAATGGAATTACGAGATGGATGAAAGGTTTTTGGCACTTACGCATCCGTAAATGTAAAAGGATTGTGGAATGACAATGCTAATGCAGACACAGTAATAGCAGTTACGGAATACCTTGTACTCCGTCTTAATTTGGCATGTTAGCATGCTATGATTTGCTGACATGCAAAACTAGCTCTAAATACGATACACTGTACAGCCGAGGCCGGTTACAATCCATATTCATAACACATAAACGGCTGTATCATAATTGATCGCCACTGTCTGGCCTGTGTGATACTGAGTCGAAAAACAGATATGAATGAACAAATCACCATATTGGTCTAACCCGGGTATAGAGTTATCAGAGGGAATGTAAAATTGCCTTGTGCCTGTCATTTTGGCACGACAGCGGCTGTACCTGAGGCTGCCTGCAGGCCAGGTCTGCTCCACTGGAGTTTCCCCAGGGCTTCTCCCCACCACCTGCTCTCCCAGCTGTGATGGAGCCGATCCAAAAGCCCTCCTTAGTATTCTTGCCATCCTCAAGGAAAGGAAAGGAACTTTGGTCTAGCTCCGTTTGTTTGTGTAACTCAATAAGTTACGTGATTGAAAGGTACAGAGAATGAAAGAGGATTGTCTGGGGAACCTGAGAATGCGGCTTATCGGCAGATTATAGACGCTCCCGTTTTGACGGGCAGACAGCTGAGCGGAGATACCGTATATCTGCACGGCATCTGTAAATAGAGAGAATTTTATGATGCAGACGAGACAAAGCTTTTTTAAGGTCTCACCCGATTCCCCGCTGCCTCCGGTTATTGTGTTTCTCCAGCCACGGAGCTCTTCTCCCATGGGTGCCAGTCCGAGCTGTCCGTGGAACTCATACATAACAAACATGCCTTTTCATGTTTGCTTGTGCTCTCCCATTTGGATGCTTATCACAGGTGGAACTGTGCCTCCGCTGTGTGAAACACTGACATTTGACTCGTCTTGCTCATTACAAGGAGGTACATGAATATTAAAACACCGTCACAGCTCAGTGCAGCTGACTGGCAGCTCCATTTGGAATTCGCTGTGCAGTAACAAATAGGATTGAGAAAGAGGATGACAAAGATCAATAACTTCTTTCGGTTCTTGTTTATTCTTACCGGGAGTTTACTTTTACGGTGCTGTCAAAAATGAGCTTTAATGATAGAAATGATTCACTGCAGGAATCCAACTTCTCAGTTAAGATGGTTGACAGTTATAATGACGCGAATATATTGAGTAATTAATCAAGTGCTGGTTTAGACTATGTGTAAAGGTAGACCATTGATGGAAAGTAGTATCTAATGTTTCTTATGTCCCTAAACTTTACTGCCATCAGTTCATATGTGATGTTGCTATTGAAAACGATCAATCAACAACAAATACTTCAAGGAACCACTGCAGAAGCATCCAGTCAAAATATGCCACTGCCTCTAAAGTTATCAATGGATAGACAATAGTCACTTTCACTTGCTGTTTGTGTCAGTTCAAGCAAAGTGAGCAAACGGTCAGCCTGTTATTTTGTTTTTGTCATCATCTGCTGAAAACATCTGTGTGGAGCCTGATAGTTGTCATGGAGGGAACAAATCACCCTTTGGGCATGAATTACTAATGTCTGTTTCTGAATTGATAGTGTCATAAAGTGGATATTTTCAGGGGATGCATCATGCTTTTGTTCAAGTCATTAACAATCTGTACAAAATAACAATTACTCCTTTTCCGCATGCCTTGCAATCCCTCCAATTAAATTCTGCGGAGAGTAGACCCATAGTTGGATGACCTCAGTCGTCACGGTAACAAAAACATACGTGTAACATTTGCAGTTTGGTTAGGTTGAGTCAATAAATCTGCTTGGTGAGGTTTAAGTGAAGCTAAGTAAAAAAGTTTGTTAAAGCAAGACAATTTTGTGTGTGCTATTTGGCTGTGCAGCCTTTTTTTTATGTAAAGTAAAAGCCAATCTGAAATATTTATTTTCATTTACCCTTTATTTAACCAGTACAAAAGGCTCATTGAGATTATAAATCTCTCCATTGATAGAATTCTGGCCCCGAGAAAGGCGACAGCACAGCAACACGGTTGTGGCACAAAACAAACATTGCAATTAAAGTGAGCCGGATAACAGATTGCTGAGTTGTAAAATATCAAGACATTCATCAACATACAACACATCTACAGCCAGATGTCCTTCCTTCAAAACCATTTAGAATCACTTTAAATGCATTTGGTGAGAGCAGCTCCCGAAGATTTAGGCAATTTTGCGACTTATTCCAAGCAGAGGGATCTGCAACTTCAATTTCCTCTTTCCCAGTTCAGACCAGATTTTCGGGCCTGTTAGTTCATGTTAGAAATTAATTTCCCGTTCTTTTTCGGAGGCGTCCTCTATGGAAGCAGACTAAGACGAGCCGCGTGAGCAGAAAACACGTAGAGTGTACAAAAAGTACAGGTGAGTAATGCTTTCATGAATCTCAGTGTGTACTGCATGGTAAATGTGTTGGCATTGCAACAATGCATGCATATAACTTTACCATCGCCAGCACAGACATAAAGGATGCAGCAGCACGTCTCCTGTTGACCTCGACAGAAAGGCAAGACTTGTGATATAGAAACCCAATTTCAGCTTTCGGTTCTTCACCAGTTGCTGAATATGAGACAGCACTGAGTGCAGTTCTTAGATATGTGTACTGAGATACGGACTCAATCTCAGATCCGAGGGAATAGGTGATAGATGGACAGTTCAGCGCATGGTGCAGTAAAACAGAGATAAGGGGAGGGTTGCCTATTAGAAGTCAGTGTGACATTAAAACTAGTTGGAAGCAGTTATTACCTCCTCCAATGAGGTTGTGTTCTCAACGTGTCCGTTTGTTGGCTGGTTTGACTGCAGGATTGCTAAAAAAACCACTGAACAGATTTGCATGAAACTTGAACGGAGGATGGATCACAGCCAGGGGTACTACCCATTAACTTTTGGTGCAGATCCGGATGAGGGATGGATCCAGGAATTTCTACTTTCTTCTGCACTGCGAGAAGGCCCATTTTTCTACCATTTTTTGCCAAGTACTGTGGGAAAGATGACCGGATCTTGATGTATTTAGGTGTCTGGTATCTATGAGTGAGTAGAAAAGGAGACTGTTAAGCCTTGGCGGAGGTATGCGCTCTACTGAGACGTAAATGAAAACAAGACAAAGTTGCGGGACATGAACACGCCTCCTGGGTTGTAGTCCTGTGCACTGTCCTGTTCTTTGTACTTTATCACCCAATATTGCCGTATTTGGATGCATCTGTTTGCTGCATAATTTAAAGGTGCTATTTTAAGAAAAGTTGATATCTTTCCCAACTCATCAAATAATGATGCTCTGGGTTTCCCAACTCGTCAAATACTGATGCTTTGGGATGTTGGCCGACTCCTCCTACAATCCCAGAGCATCAGTTTTTGATGAGTTTTTGGAACCCAGAGCATCACCTTTAATACTTTAGCGTATGTTCTGAGCAAAAATGAATGTCCAAAGTTGTGTTCCTTCTACGCAGATTGAATGCTGCCTCTTCAGTGTGATGATAAGGCGAAGGCCCGTCTGTCGACTCAGCATACACAGTTGACTACAGGCGACTCTTTATGTGGCCGTAATCATTCGCTGGTCATAAGCAATGTCTCCAATAAAGTGTGTCGCATAAGCCTTAAATGACAATTCCTCAGCCTAAAGAGTGTTTATGAAGTCACGTGTGGGAGCATTATTTAAAGCTGACATTTCAACAGCAAATTGACTGTAATCGCTTCACTGCGATCGACTCTGCAGACCCGTTAATGCAAGAGGCACTGGCACAGTTTCCGGCTGCTCATTTCCCACCCTGATAATGGAGTGAAATTTCGAGAGCGCTTATTTAAATGTTGGATTAACAGGGAGCATTTATTGGCAGCAAACTCCCAGAGTCACGGAGGTGAGAGGGAGTGATGAAGTCACGGCTCTTCTCTCTGCTCCCCGTTAAACTTGCAGGTACAAGGTTGGATGAGGCTGTAATGGCAGAAACAGTCAGGGATGCCAGCACCGTGTTGTTTGCACAGAACTGGCTTGCTGTTAAGGGAAATAGTCTTTCACAGCAGAACTTCCGGGGTGAATGAGGGTGAAATGTTTTCAGATGTGAGCCTACCTGGTGAGCAATTCTGCCTTTTTTCGCCCATGGGCAAAAGCCAGCAGGTGGGTGACACATCTATGGACACACCTGCTGGGTAAGAGTGGGAGGCTTAATCACAGGCTGACAAAAAAAAAAAAAAATGATATGGTGAATCAGGGCAGTTGTTACAACTCAATGAGATGAGGCCCGGGTGTACAGTGTGCCTTCTGCCGGAAGACACTGAGGAGTCGCTGTGATCTTATTCAAAAGTCACAGTTCAGCCTCAAGTTAGACCTCATTAGCATACCGATTTACACTCAACTGCCCTAAAGCCTGCGGTGAGCCTGTTGCCACTGTCCTTCATAAATTAGATAACTATTCATTACTGTATATACTTACATCATAATTCTATACTGTCTGCAGGACAGCTTGCTAAGCCCAGAAAGAGTCTCCAAGAAGAAATGTTAGCACAGCGGTGGTCCTCATCATGTCCCTGTCACTCTGCATGCTGCATCAGGTTAATGCTGAATTCAGAACCGTATTGAAATAATAGCATAGATTTGCAGCAGCGGATTGGTAGTCCTGACCCCTACCATTGGTGTGTTCTGTAAATAACAGGCCCATGATGGATGGAGTTCAACAGCTCCTAAATATAATCCGGAAAATAAAGTGAAAAACTATGTTGCTGGATTCTGCAAGTGACTTTTTCATGCAGCAAAAGTATCAGCAAGATCCGTGTTCTGACATGGAGAACATGGCGGCAATACACCAACATTGTGAAGTGGTCTCCGTTCCGGTCAGGTGTAAGCAGCAAAACTACGTGGTTAGGTTTATGAAAAGATGATGGTTTGGGTTAAAAGGCTACATTTAGTTAAAGTTGAATGTGTAACATCCATTAATTTTTAGCCCTTCCACACCGGCCAATAACCTCACTTAATCTAGCTAACATCTGGCTTTTGGGTGCAGTGTGAATATACATTTTTGGGATTTACTCCCAGGTTATTTAACCCTGCAGTAGTCACAGGTTTTTATCAGTTCGGCTCGGCTGTGGTGTAAACACAACCTCAGGCTGAACATGCTAATTTCACTCTGTTGAAGTTAAAGCCACTGGCTTGTTAATTTTGCTTCCTCTGTCTCTGTCAAGCAGGGCCAGAAGGGGCCACTGACAGACTGTCAAGATTAGCTTGCTGGCTTTGGATTTTTCTTATTTTCAACTTATTTTCAATATTTATTTACTGTAAATAAATAGCACATAATGTTAAATATCAGATACAAGCTACCATGCACATGGTGCGAGAGGTATGAGCTCCGATTCCTTTGGGGACTTTTTGATCAATTAATTAATTAATTAATTAATTAATGAGCCTGAAAATTGAAAAGAGCCATAGGACAACTTTTGGCGGCATATAAATAAAATTGACTAAACTTGAAAATAATACCACTTTCAAACTGGACAATGAAATCAGTCACACCCACTAACTGTGATGTCTCGTCTCCCTTCAGGTCATGACTTTGTTTTTTCTTGTCTTTCACGTCTGTTTCCTGTTTTATTGTGGTGTCTGATTCACCTCTCGTTTCAGATCCCTTCCTGTCCCTGTGTGTTTTCGCTCAGTTGTAATTGTCAACCCCTCCCAGACTTTCTACACATGTCTCATTATCTCCACCTCCTGTTTGTATATAATCTGCGTGCTCCCTGTCTTCTTGCATTTCTCCGGGAGATCGCCTTCCTAATGTTTTTTATTTGCCTTTTCAACTGAACTGTCTCGAGTTGTGCATTTGGGTTCTAATCTAGTGAGTCAGACCTCTTCACTGACATCCGGCTTTTGTCTCTAATGTCAATGACAATCATCATACTTGCCTACGTCTAATGACTCAGCGGTAGTCATTTGAGTTTATTGGCACCATGATATGATGTGCATTTGACGTTAAGGCTCCCAGCTTTTAAGTACTTACCCATCCGTCTGTGTAAAGCTTCGCCGGAACCACATTAGTCGGATCATGAGTTTGAAGGAGAGACTGCAGTAAAAGACACTAAAGAAGTGACCACTATAACAACCGCTGTAACAATCACAGTAACTGTAACAACCACAGTAACAGTAACAACCACAGTAACGGTAACAACCACAGTAACGGTAACAACCATATGTTACGACCAGGGCCTAGGGGAAACCCTGGCGCAACAAGCGTGTGTGACTCCCCTCTTCCTCCAAGCACCACCAGCAGCAAAGAGCATTTTTAAATAGTTTTATTAACAAACATTTTTCACAATCACACAATGCTGGCAGTCTGGGACAGCAGAGGAGAGCCTCCAGGAACTGGGCGGAGCCGGCCTTTAAACTTGCGGTTCCAAGGCAGCAGCCAATCAGCTCCCTGGGGCAACCTGCAACTACTCAAACACACCTACAATCAATCTCACACACACACACACTCATACTCACACAGGTAAAAGAGGGATATTAAAAGACAAATAGAAACATATGACCTCTAGGGTCGTAACACACAGTAACGGTAACAACCACAGTAACTGTAACAACCCCAGTAACAGCCACTGTAACAACCACTGTCATAACCACAATAACTGTAACAACCACAGTAACTGTAACAACCACAAGGACTGTAACAACCACAGTAACAACCACAGTAACTGTAGCAACCACAGTAACTGTAACAACCACTGTCTCAACCACAGTAACTGTAACAACCACTGTCACAACCACAATAACTGTAACAACCACAGTAACAACCACAGTTACTTTAACAACCACAGTAACAGTAACAACCACGGTAACAACCACAGTAACTGTCTCAACCACAGTAACTGTAACAAACACTGTCACAATCACAATAACTGTAACAACCACAGTAACAACCACAGTTACTTTAACAACCACAGTAACAGTAACAACCACGGTAACTGTAACAACCACCATAACTGTAACATCCACAGTAACTGTAACAACCACCATAACTGTAACAACCACAGTAACAACCACAGTTACTTTAACAATCACAGTAACAGTAACAACCACAGTAACTGTAACAACCACCATAACTGTAACAACCACCGTAACTGTAACAACCACAGTAACAACCACAGTAACTGTAACAATCACCATAACTGTAACAACCACCGTAACAACCACAGTAACTGTAACAACCACCATAACTGCAACAACCACATTAACTGTAACAACCACAGTAACACCACTGTCAGTGGCTTCCTTGTCATTGTCAACTGTCTGACGGGTTCCGTGATTGTGAGACTTTCAACAGAGATGAGAAAGAAGTGAGATGTCTCACTCCTTCGCCACCTCCATCGTCAGATTCTGAAAAACAAAATAACGTGTCTCATTCAGAATTTTATGGATTAAGACTTTTTAAAGACAAGTGTAATGCCTCGTTGCAGCTCCTCTGTAGTCGGATGGGACTTTATTTTTAAAGCTTCAGCTAGATAGATGCGTTTTCAGAAGGTCACTCTGCCCCAGCTTTGGGAAATCATTGTTATGCTGCTGCAGTGAAATTAGCCTGATTGACACATATTCAGAACATAACTCTGTGCCTCACTTGCATACCCACATTTTCAGATCCCTTACCTGAAGAAAATCCTCTCTCTGAAATAATGACAGTGAGGTTGTCATGTCCACAGCTTCCCTCAGATCAAGGCTACACATCTAAAAATAATGTCAAAGCTCTTGACATTTTTTTGTTACATAAAGTTACAAAGGCTAAATTTGAGCTTGTATTGCAACAGGGTCTCTTAAACCTTTGTCCCTGCTTTATGGTTTCCCACCTGGCCTTGAACTTAAATCCTCTCCCCTGTGGCCCGATAAACAGATTACAGGAAGTGGGGACTTAATAAAAGATAACACTGTTGACTTTTGAAGAACTTAAGGAAAAGATTAACCTACCTGACTCCTAATGTTCTAGATAACAGAGAGAGTTTGATATTGACTATTCTCAACGCTGGAGGGATTGTTTATTTCAACCACAGTACACAAAATAAACGAAATGCCTTCAAAATGATTAGATTTAACTCAATGTGATAGGTGAACTGGGGGAAGAAGATTTTAGAGTTATGAATTAATAATGTTTACTAATTACACAGATAGTGATATTTCTGTATTGATCGCCCATTACCCTGGTTGTGTGCGACCATCAGTGTGTTTTTATGTGTTGTATGTACAGTATGCGTTGGCTTCAATGAAGACGGTAAACATTTTTGGAAGATTTTTCCAAATTCATCCTGGGTTGTTATCAAGAGGGTTTTTTGCTCAGGGAGGAGAGCTCCGTCATCCTGCTTCCTGTTACAACCATCCAGAAATGTATACTTATCAGTGACATCATTTGTTTGAGGCAAGTTCACAATGTCACAATATCAAAACTGATTTAATCGTGTTGAAATGCCGCATGTGCCCTAATATTTTTGGAAAGTACAAGACTTGATCATTCAGAAAAGCTAGACCTGCCAAAAATAAGTGCAGCATCTTCCAACAAATAGACAGAGGATTACTGAGTGGTCATATTAACCAATAATTTACAACCCAACATGGCAGGATTTTGTTACTATCTATCAAAAGAGTAAATCGTTGTAAATACTGCTGAGGTTTTTTTTGTCTTCCATATTACAGTCAGTGTGTGGTCTTAAAACTGATCAAAAAAACTTCAAGGTAATTTACCCTAAAAATGAAAATGTTGTTATTATCTACTAACCTCTGTGTCGATGGCAATTTGGGGGAAGGTTTGTAGTCCATAAAACATTTCTGGAGCTTCACAGCAAATTTCTTGTAAACAACTGAAGTATATTTAAATATACATCTCTTTTTTAATAACTAAAACAAATGGCTTCATACAGCCCACCCGGCCTGATCCAACTCTACAGAAGACCAAAAATCCCATATTTGATTTTGAAAGATGTTATTTACACCCATTATTAGGCCAATAAAGGGTGTAAATAACACATTTTCAATCACATTTGGGATCTCAGAGACCTGGATTAGGCTGAACAAACTGTGTGAAGTCATTGTATGTTTTTTTGTTGTTGTTTTTTTACATTTTAAATAGGGATCGCCTGCCATGATTGTTTTCAGAGATAATACCAATTTCAATTATTAGAAGTCAAGGAGATAAATAAAAGATATTTGAAACCAATATACATATGCAGTGAAAATGCAAATCTAAGTGTCAAATTTCAGGTAATTTCTTTTTAGAAAACAACCAGTAAAGTACTGTACATAAGTACAATTTTGTGGTACTTTGCTTAAGTGTTTCCATTCTCTGCTTCTTTAAATTTCCACACTGCTACAATTATTTGATGACTTTACTTACCAGTTATTTTGCAGATTTAGATTATTCGATGTTGATAGGCTGTTACTTGTGTCCCGCAACCAATAAGAAAGTGTTGTGGGCGGGGCATTGACTGACTGGCGTGACTACAGGCAGAGACACAATTTTGCATTAGAGTCAAAGTAGCATATATTGAAATTAATTCATCTTATTGGCAACCAGAGACAAAAAACACTAATGCAGATAATCGGTCTATGACTAGTTTTAAAACAAGTCCCCATCAACTTCAGTTGTCATGGAGACTGCTGCAAAGCTGTTTTGATGTGAAGCTCCAGAAATGTGAAACTCCAGAAATGTTCAGCAGACTAGAAAACTTCATCTGACTTTTCATCAGCATGAAGATGAATCAGAAATTTTCATTCCTGTGTGAACCGTGTTCTAATCAATATTCAGGGGAAAATCTGATCGATGCAAAACTCAGACACTGTTCAGTTTCAATAACACTGTCAGCTGCAGAAAACTAGCTGGCTGTCATTAAAGCCCCTCTATTAAAGACAAATGAAATCATTATTCATCTTAAGGATCACAAAGAGACTTTGAGCTCAAAAACTCGCCGAACGGATTAAATTTGCTGCCTTTCTTGGAAGGTGTCGGCGGTTTTAACAGCACCATTTATACCAAGTAGCATTTGATTCAAGAATCCATCCTTTAATTCATTCTTACAGTCTAGGACAGAACGATCGATATCTGTGAAGATCAACTCTATCTCCTGAGACAAGAAGCACAAAATAAAATAAAAAAAACAACCTGTCATACTGATCTTAAATGTTCATTTGCAGTTTTTTATACCAGAATCACGTAACTCTCTTCAAACTTTATTCAAATACGTCAAATGCACTGCTTGTTCCAATTTGCTGTCTTCCTCTCCTGCTCTCCCTCTAAACTAAACCTTCTGTGTCTGTCTGATACTGTACACTGTGTGATATGTTGGATCTATTATGTCGTTATGAAATAAAGATCTCCTGTGTATTTTTCCCGTTGGTGTATGTGATGTTCTTGGGCCACAGGGGAAATAAAAATAAAGGCAATAACTATTAAATAGATACAGATGCAAAACTGGCCGTTACTTTGATATACACCTTTAATAGTGTTTAAATGGTTTTGCCAATGAATAAGTCATGTTGTTCGCAACCTTTTTTTAAATCTGCATACACTCCATAACCACGTGAGTTAGTCCAAAGATTAAGCATTCATTCTAAAGAACATACGACCAGTGCTTTAAATTTGTGACACACACATTAAAACCCTCATCACGGCATCACAGTGACTTTATTGTGATGCTACTCCTTCCATACCGAACTCCCGTAGCTGAGCGTTCAACAATCACAAACATTAAGCACATCGAAGACCTTCTTTAAGCACACGTTCAGCACAAGTTTACATAAAAAGCATCAGGCAGTGAGTGAATCATTATATACATATATTTTTTTTTCCAATCTAGAGAAGTGAGAACTCATTTGAGGAGTTAGGGGGGAGGTCTGAGGTGAACAGAGCAGTGATGAGAGCAATACACATTCTGTTTTCTCTATCAGCCTTGACAGGAATTTACTGGTTCCATTGTCGAAGATTTGAAACTTTAAAGCAGCAACTTTAAACGCTTCAACACAACAAGAAGCAAGCAGGCTCTCATTTGAGATCAACATGGCTGCTGGCTGGTTATTCACTACCTATGACTTATGATCTGGGTGGTGCAAAAGCTCCTATGGTGCAAAAGCTCCTATGTCCGTTCTCTTTTATGCCGGCATCATGCTTGGTGCCTACGTAAAGGAAAAAGAGTATGGCTGGATTCACACCAAATCTGGCGTTCCTGACCGCCCTCATTCATTGTAATGAAGGGGGTGCGTTTTGGTTGCCGCTGTGCGGGTCACAGGGGGTTTCCGGCACCTAAAAAAAAGTTGAAACAGACTGAGCTTTTAGAGAAACCGAGCACAACCTCACACTGTGGTGGCCAATCAAATACACTGGCGATCAGACTAGCAGCAAGAATGATGACGAAGAGTGTGACGTCATGTGTCATGTGTATTCACTCATTGTGCACCGGTTCTAACGCATTTTTCTCTCCCTGAACACCCTGATATATCCCTGATAACTCACTATTATCGGCACCCTGACCAGCTCTCGCCTCCTCCTCCTTTGGCACCTGATATCTCAAACATCAGATTTTCGTATGATGTGAGCCTTCAAGCCCCCACCCTTTCAGCCAATCAAATAATGCTAGTATACCATGCCTAAACTGGTCGTCTTGGAGAGGTAGCCACTCTAAAAATACATTTTCCCACTTTACTCTAGCGAAGTCTGGCCGTGCAGATAGCTCTGCCTCCTGCCT
>CAEMYA010000117.1:2823993-2860677 GCA_903131615.1 Diplodus sargus
ATCCTCCCGTATTTGGAGGCACCCCTGATGGTCAGCCACTCCAATTTAAACCATTCATGCAAAAATCCACCCGATGCCCTTGAGTTCTGTGCAGCCGCACAATTTGATCCAATTACGGCATATTTCCTGCAAATCTGACCAATCGTGGTAGTTTCCTGTGAGGTTCACCGATCATAGCAGCAGCTTTTCTCTGCTTGAGGAAGGTTTTACAAATACAAATACAGAGCGGATCAAAAATTCCTCACAGAGTACGAGGTGTGCTGTCAACAGCTTTACAGACACTCTATGGGGGAAAATGCTTTTTGAGCTGCGGTTGAATTGTTATGCCCCTCCCCTGAGAGCAATGTTGATTGTTTTTAGGTCTTAATAGTAGACTCATGATGTCACCAAAATCACTTCCTTATTTCTAATTGTGTAGATAGACACATGACGCAAGACAAGCAACAATAAACTGCTTCTGCCTAAAAAAAACAAAACAAAAAAAACATTCAAATCACAGACAGAAGCTTCTGCACTGAGATCTACTGCAAGTGCTGAAAGAACCGAGGTCACTCAGAGTGTCTAATAATGGCTGCAGCAATTAATTAATTTCCTGTCAAGGATTAATAAATTAATCAATCAATCAATTAAGAATGCACTGTTAGTGCTGATGTTAATGTGGTATGAATCACAAATGGATCCAGGCATGCTCGCCTGTTTGTGCGACAAACCGTGTGTTGACTATTGAATAAAATGTTGAAACATGGCGTGCAAGCTTCATTTAAAACATAAGTTGGGTGCGTAAGGAAATCAGAGATGGAGGTTGCGTTTGTGTGATTATACAAAAACTAAAACTTTTTTTTTTTGTACCATTTTTACCTTGCAAAAAAGGGTCCTAATAACGTTGCAACACACGTCACAATATTCTTAAAAAGCTATTTTAGGCTGCAATAATCCCCAAAAAGCTTGCAAATTCCTGCAGGGACTCTGAGCACACTTGAAATGTAAATGATAATCCCTCATGGTGCAAACAAATATGCGTGCCCACACAAGTATCGTAGGAAGGTCGCAGTTATAGCTTAAATTCAGATGGACCTTCTGCAACGTACAGCGTGGACGGCAGTTTTGACTTTGCCTCGGGGATTTGTTTAAATCCTTGTGTTTCTGACGTTAGAGCAGTATTTTCATGTCACCAGAGTCCAGCAGTTAACCTCACGATGTCCCGATCCTTCTGACCCGATCTCAGTCCCACCAGCAACGGCCATTTCCAATTTCCGAGGTCGCTCAACGAAATTTGTGCGTGGAATCAGGATGATACAAAACACAGGCCAGAGACGTACACGAGCCTCTAACCACCAGGAGATTAGTGCTGCAGCATCGAACACAATCAGGGGAGCGGACGGAAAAAGAGACGCGGAGGAACTCTGTTTCACCCACCATTTTATTTGTGGCGTTGAGTTTATCCCTCTTTTCAAGCCTGACCTATTTCTAAATGAAAACTCACTGTATGCTCTGTTTACATACAGCGCAGACAAGTAAATAGAACAACGGTGATTGATCTATTTAAAGGGAGAAATACTTTTCTTAGTATTTCTCGGTTATCTTACGATAATTTCAGTTTGGAGGTCATAGTTTACCTCCCTGTTTATTTACTGCCTTAGAAGAAAGGGAGATTGGTGGGAAGGAGGAGTGGGAGCTCTGCTGTGTGTGAAAGGCTGCCATCTACTGAGAGCTGCCTTCAGACTGGACGTGTGTGTCGCTGCCTCAGCCCAACACATTTCCTCTCTGCTCGACGGTCATGGCTGAGGGGAGGCCCTGCCGAGACGGGTAACGAGGTGATTGAATTTCAACTTGTTAAGAGATCCTTCTTTCCTTCACGTCTGATCCGACCTTGGTCCCCTCCCTGCCCGAGATGAAACAAGACAGCTGCTTTAACTTTACCTCTCCTGTCATTTCGACGGCTTTCTTTCTTCTTTCTGTTTCATTGTTTCAAATGTTCACTTTTTTTTTCATTCCTGTGAAATGAAAAAAAGAAGAAAAAAAGAAGGGAATTCAAGCCTCGGAAGCGATCGAGCATGTTGCATTTCTTGTCACACCCCGATCTCAGCGGGTGTTTCGCCTTTGACAGCCGCGGAAACATCAGTTGTGACATCACCGGTTAGGGCGTGGCGAGAGGTGAACATTTTTCTTTTCTATTTTTATTTATTCCCGATTCTTCTGCGAGGATTGTCTTCCTCTGCTGTGCACTGTGTGTGTTCCTCGGTTTGAATCGAACTGCAATGATACGCACAGACTCTCTCTCTTCTCTCCACTGTATGCGAGCAGATCCAGGCCAGCGGTGTACATGAGGAGGAGGGCTGGTTGCTAGGCTGCATATTCCTCCGGTTTCACAGCTCTTTGATACCTGCGCCGCTGTGTTCTCTCACAGACACGCACCCACTCACATGGCTCGGGCCAGGCACCTACATGCCGCGCGCACAGACACGCACCGGCGGGTAGGGCCCTGGTTTTTCCTCCGAATCAGGGCAATAACAGGTAACCTTCCACCCGGCGTGCGCATCAAGGCGGCCTCTCCAGCGGGCTGCTAGACAGGAGACGCCTCTAACCGCGCTAACAAGGTGAGCAGACAGCGTGAGTTGTTGTGGCGGCTGTCTGTGCTCCTTCAGGAGGAACCGCCGACAACTGGACTGGCAGTGCTAATAAGGTGTCAGCGCTGCTCTGAACCCCTCGCTGAGAGAACGGGACGCAGGGATTAAAACTGCAAACGCGCGTGAACACACCTGCCTCGTCGGCCTAGAGTGAATCACAAAGTGGGGCTGCGACAGAGAAACCTCCCACCCGTACCACAGATGCTGTGGATTATTTTGCCCAAATTGGGGATGGATGGCAGCGCGAGTTGTCCTCCACGCGCAGCTAGTGAAGCCTGGAAACATGACGGCTGTTCGCCGTCTCCACCCCGACAGACACAGGGAACAAGCTGTGCAGGAAAAAAAAACTTGTGCTGCCACTTGAGGAATAGGTTTAGTCTGTCTTCATGCAAGATTCACATGCAGCACGTATGAAAAGAGTTACCCGTCGTCCTGCCTCTGGACTCTGAATCGATCCTTTCAGCGTGACAGACGTGTAGGATTTGCGGGACCAAACCCTCAGGCCTCGAGTTCAGCAGAAGTTTATATGAGGATTTAGGCCGGTTCCCACTCTCTGAACACCCTGCCTACGTCTCACACTTGTTCCGTGATTCATTCATTCAGTTAGCCGTGGTTGGAGGAACAACCAAAGCTTGGAAAGCAGAATTAAGTAAAAGTCATCCTCCTCCATAGTGTGGTAGCTGCATTTACTGTAGCTACATCCATGGCAAAGAGAAAAACGGTCACAAAAACGGTGAAGAGCATGCGGGCATAGACGAAAAACAAATTAAAGAGAAGAGAAATCAGCTGGCATGAACGTGATGTCGTGCTAATTAATAATCAATTAAGTGTACGTTAATTCAGTCAAACTATCAGGCCAACTTAATTAAATCATCAGGATAAATGTTGGCAACGTACGTTTCTGAAAACCATAAATGTGTTGAAACTCAAGTTTGTTGTGCCTCAAACGCAGCTAGAGATCGTCCCGAGGCCTCCTGATAAAATAACAAGTGCTGTCAAGCTTCAAAATGTTTAAACACAGTCTGGAACACTGGTCGGTGGCTTGGCAGCCTTCTTGCTCAACACTACCGCCCTCCCCTCCACCTCCAGACGTGAAAGTCGGGTCATAAACATGTAAGATGAACATCACATGACAACTATTGTAGAAATGTCGATAAAGTGCTCAGCCTATGACATGTACGAATGTCAACGTCGGCGAGTTTGCAGAAACGCCAGCCGTCAGTGTTTTGTTCTGGGAAACCGTGCCGACCTTAAAACAGTCTGGAGTCCATTTTTCACATCTAAACTGCGGGGAGCGAGAACGACAATCCCTTTCACACATGTAACACACACAACAGAGGATTATCCCTGCCAGACGTGTTCTCACCTACTTGAAATACTCAGTTTGATATCGGCGAGCGGTGACACGTGGGTAGAGCTCGCAGGAACAGGAGGAGGACTCAGCTGTAATGAGGGCCGTCTTGGCAGTGACATCAGTGCTACATGTATTTGGGGGTAGCCACAATATCAAAAGGGGAAAACTGGAGAGCGACATACAGGCAAGGACAAAAGAAGCAGCTACACACTGGAGCGCTGACCTGCTCTTTTCACACATGGGCTGAGTTGGACCTTACACTGACTTTGAACTCGGGTGACGGCAGGGTTCGAGTCCGTTTAACGTCCCGGTCGATGGACTTCACATATACGGCACCTCCAGGTCAAGGTACAGGGGAACGGTGCATGTGTGAGAGGTTCTCGGGTCACCCTCAAAAAAGATCACTCCTGAGTCTGTAGTAACGGGAAGAATGATTACAACAACCGATAACTCTTTCACCTTACACGTGGCATACGAGTACAGTAATAAGATAAACTTTAAAAGGTCCTCACTCGTCCTCTAAGCTGCATGTTCAAAGTGGCACAGAGCGTCTTTAAACACAAGAATCAAGTGTCAGAGGCTCCCGGGAGCAAGCGATGAAGCGAAGACAGCTTTAATGTGTATTGCTGTAGGCTGTTAACATATTAACGCGGAGCAGAGACGACAACGAGGCTCCTGCTTCAGAGAAGACGTTGGAGAAGGTAAAGATAAAGTGCATCCGGCGTGTTTGCCGTCTTATTTTTTTTATTAGCCTCTGCTGCTGTGCTGAGGCTTATTTCGCAGCCTGCATTCTAATGAGAGAGCAGGAGGAGGGAGGGGAGCGGAGGGAGTGGGGGGGGATTGTGTAACTGTGTTACATAACACAATGTGCACGGCCTTCACTCCTTCTCTCTCTCTCTCTCTCTCTCTCTGCGCCTCAGACAGTGAGACACACGGCGGAGCGGGGAGGAAGACGAGGAGGAGGACGGAGGGCTTTAAAAGGCTGCTGGTGTTAATGAGGGCGACGTGAAAGAGATGTGCGCCTCGCCGGAAAGTCATACCTCATTACGACACCGTTTCTAATAATGCCGGCAATGAAGATAAGTTGTTTAGGAGGCGAGGGGACGTGGAGAGCAGACCCCTGGCTTGTCCGAGATTAAAACTCGGCTATCAAGTGGCATTCAAGTGGGTTTGCAGGGTAATTAAAGTCGATAAAACGTTATTGCCTTCACCCTCGGTCCACCTTTTGTCAGACGTTTGCCGGACATTTCGGAAGGGGACGGATCACAATCAAGACTTAGTGTTGTTGGTGGTTTGATTTTGGGTTTTTTTGGCTGCTTTGCTGATAACATACACAAAATCATGTATATAGTTAGTTACTTTTGAAGATTGCACAGAAATGTTTTCAATATCAGTTTCTACTTTGCTTAGATGCCTGGTGGAGTAAAAGTACATTAAGTGTCGTGTTCAGGTGTATGTTTAAAGTTCATGAAGCAGCTCAAACCCTCTCATTCATTCATCCCTGTACAAAACCCCTGGAAAAAAAACAAAACAGTAACAATAAATGTGATTACAAAAGAAAGTTTATTTCTGTCTGAAAATATAAAGTACTACAAAGTTCCAAACACCAAGTAGAAAAATGACTCATTTTAGTTCAGTGTAACGCTCATAAAAAACACCTGGAACACAAACCAGTCAACATTTCCGGGAAGCAGTTGTAAACTCGCTGTCTTTGCGAGTATAATCACGAGTAGTTGACTTTGACGCAGAATGTCTCCTCCGTCTTCTCCTCCAGGTTGTTCACGTAGACGAGGATCTCCGTTGAGCCGGGACTCTGGCTGGGGGCGAATCTTAGCCCGATGGAGTAGCTCTCTCCCCCGCCGATCTGAACACAGCGAACACAACAAACAGTGCTTCTTATTCATCTGAGTGCTTCCTGGGGGTGAGTTGATGATGCGTTCTTTCTCTTCAGCTCGTAACACTGAACTTTGATTCAACCATGTCCACATACAAGGGCTCCCTTTATTCTCCTCCTTTGCATATAATCAGTAGTGTAAACTTAAAGGTGAATGTTTGAGAATTGTATGACTTGATTTTACTTCAGTTAAAATCAGTTTTATCTGTTCAAGTGTTATTTATCTAAAAAACATATTTTTTAGATTATTTATCATTATTAGTTATGATTTATTATTACAGAATGATGCTGAAAAACTTATGTTCTTAACTCCCCCCCCATGATCCTGAATGTGTTATTTTGAGCTGTGGTGTGATGTCAGCCAGCCTCATTTTCCTCAGACAAAATTGCATCGTGTTTATAATGAGACAGTGTAAATGCCTTAGTCGTCATCATTCAACAGTGACTTCATGATGATGTGTTAAAACTTCAGATTCCTTCAGTGACGTGTGTTTTAATCAGTGTGTACAGAGGTAGATAAGAAGAGAAGTGAATAAATGAAAAAGTCAAAAGGAAAGGAAGGATATTGCTATTGATACAAGAAATAAAACTCAGGTTACATACCTCTTTATTTGGGGTGTCAGGGTATAAAATTGTATCGAGCGTCGTGATAAAAACACTCACAATAACTTGAGTGTGGTATAATTATGACTATCCTCACATGAATTTCTTAAAATAGCTTGATAAGGTAGCTAGCGCAATAACATACAACACTTTTTTGCAAAGTGTTTTAAATTGCCACAAGGAGGGAGCCTGCATCTTTCAGACTGGTTTTGTGGACTTCAAAATCTTAAGCCTGTCAACAAAGATGAAGGCTCGGCTTGCACATAGTATCCCCCTCAAAAACAGTTAAATCGTTACTTCCTCTTATTTTGAAAGGACTCTGTGTGCACGAGAAAAGAAAAACAGAATATAACGGTAGAAACGGAATAAACGGTGCATAAAGCTAACAGTAGCATAAGGAGGGAAAACGATGATAAAGGGGGCGAGCAAGATAAAGAGTTTAGCTTCAGTCAAGAGTGGCAACAAGGTATGTTACGTGTCCAACAGTTTTGAGAATTTATTTAGCCAATTTTTGGTACATAAGGAGTGTCTGTTGTTTACTCTCTGCTCAGCTCTTATGTTGGCTTATTGCCTATGAGGAACTGATTAAAAGTATTGGCTAAATTCTTTCGATTGCATACCACCAACACCACTGGTTTTAGAACAAGATACTGAAGCGCTGAAGTGCATTATGTTTTGTTGTTATTGTTGTTTCATAGCAATGTAATAAATATCCTGTCCATGGAGTAAAGTTTATCCAGACCCTCGCTGTGGGTCTCCACTGACTAACATACAGTGACAGGGGTAGTCTGAAGCTAGGAAGTCATGACGTGAACAAACTGTTTGTTGATGGTTTGTATTCTTCATCCTTCTAACCTCTTGAACTCATACTCTTTGATTTTCTCCCAAATGACCACCTCTCCTTCCAATGCTGATGATTCTTTTGAAATAAAGGCACACGCTGCTTGAAGTTTCACTGCTTTTTTTTATGTGCAAAAAGTCTTTATTCGGTCATGTTTTTTTTACCTTCCTTCAGTATTTCAATCAGACCAGAACTGTCTTCTTGTATTTTCTGTAATAGCCAGCAATGAATATATGGGTCAATTTTGAGGATTTATGCTGTAATCTTCCCCAAAAGCACAGCAGTATTGATCCCTGCTTTGCTTTCCCTTCTGACAGCGGATTTTATCACGGCGGGGTAGTAACGGCAGAAAAGAGAAGAGTGTCTCCACATTTACTTAATGCTGCGGGCACAGTAAATTCTTTATAAGACACCTGGAGCCTCGGCTGACAAGATGGAATAAAACAATGGCTGTTTTTCACTCTCCCCCTCCTTCTGTCTAAGTGATGCAGTGTCTTCTGGACGGCAGCAGCGAGACTCTTAAATAGTTTATGTGGGAACAGACTCTCATTGCATCCCATTCATTTATCTGTTAATTTAAAATGCTGCTTTTCCATTTGGTTTGCCATTTAACACACCCCGGCAAATGAAAGGCAATGACGGCAGTGGCTCCGGTGTCTGTGTGTGTGAGTGAATCAGCCATTAGAGGCGCTGGCACTGACAACAAAACAATAAACCAACGGCAGTAATGACTCTGTTATATTCTCCTGTTCCGTTCTATAGGCAAACAAGGACATCATTCACTTGTCTAACAGCTGAGGAACAAACTGTCAACATAAGAGGCCGGAGATCACTGATGTCTTTTTCTCACCTGTCAAGATGGCAGGAGGGTCAAAAACACATTTTCTTTTGCTGATAAAGTTAACGCTAAAGGTCGCTGCGGCACACGGACAGTCTTGTTCATCACAATCAGCATGTCGGTCGAAACTTTTCCCTCAAAGTATAGCAGTGGGTTGCAGCGAAGCCAATTCACGATTTTAGCTGAGAGGAACCAAAACTGATTTTGAAGCTGATAACAGACAAAAAAAAAAATGGCATTGTGTGACATTGCTGAAATAATCCAATACTAAATTGTCTCCTCGTCCTGTTCACTGGATGCAGCTGCATTGCACTCTGCCTGCACTACAGCTCCATCCTAACTGTCACAAGAAGGCCTGTGTACACAGCAGGCTTTTTTATTTGTTTGTCTCATGTATGTCTGATGGAACAAGTATACTTCTATTTTAATCCATCACTTGTTTCTGCATTGTGGAACTTCAGTGAGAGGGCAGGATCACAATGTCACACACATGTTTACTTTAACACACAAGATTGTAACATTGTTATGATGTAAACAGTTTTGTATTTAGTCAGCACTTAAACATTACATCTTGGACCTGGGTGCTGCATTCAGAAACTGTGGGGGGCGCCAAGTCGCACAAAACCAATTTCTACATCATGTTACTTTAAAATGTCTAAAAACAACTTGACCCGAATACTTTGTTGAGTTCTGCACTAACACCAAATCGCGGCTAACCTACAATCAGTACTGTTCCTGAACGTGTCCTGTGCAGACACAGATGGAGCAATGAAGCTGCCGCTCACACTACACAGGCTACACAGGGTGTGCAGAGTCATTAAGCAACCTGTTCGTCAGCAGCTACATTTACAATAAGGTTTAGAGGTGTATTGTCACATTGTTCGTGCTTTATGAGCATATTGAAAACACGTTTGCAGCTCATTCATCATTGATGGGGTAACAGATGCTTTGTAGCTATACACTCCTCATTTTAATTACTATATTATAGCAGGTCGTTAGCTTTACCTTGTGTCTTTCTCTTTTGTGCAGCATGAAAAGGATCACTTAGTATTCATTTCAATTTTCAGTACATGTTGTGAATGTGGATGCAGTGGCCTTGGGTTTGATTTTGGCAGGTTATACACTCTGTAACAGACAATATGTGGACAAACTGAAAAGTTTGTGGAGTCACTGTGAAGAGAGGAGGAGAGAATGTGAAACTATTTAACAGAAGCGACCTAATCATACTCACAAAAAGCCCCAGGAAGCGTCAAAAGCTCATTTTCAGTAAGTGAAAAGACTCGTCGCTGTAGCTAGCTCTACAGCAGGCACTCATAATAAATACAATTTCTTCTGTTGCATGATTGGAATAAACTCTGTGCAATACTCTTGACAGTGTCAGATATTAGCAAAGTGCAAAATGGGAATTCAGACGTATTGTTGTAAACTGCTTTGTATTGAGACTTTTTTTTACATACAGATAGGATGTAATTAAGTTAAAGCAGATGAAAGAGCCCCAAAAAGCCTTTGGTATGATTTGTTAATTTCCATTTTCCTCTTCTGCATCAGCTTTCTGACATTATCCTCACTGGCACTGGCTCGGGTGCTACACCAAGACACAGTGGAATTGTAAACGGAATCTGAAAATGTGAAATAATAACTCATTTCCACTGCAGCACTATTATGTCTCTAAAACTGACCAGTGGGTTTGAAAAAGGGTCCACTATTTACATTACTGAATCACATTACTTACATATTCTGAATAGGATTAAAACAAGCTGATTAGAAAGGACTCCTTCCACTGGTCAATAGCTTTCCCCATTAGAGTTAATTACTTACAGGGTGTTAACTATGCAAGGAACCATTAATGCCATGAAACTACCTGCACTGATGCAAGGCTTCATTCCACTTCAACAACAAAGACAAGCTCTTGACAAGGATGAAGGATCCCATGGATGTTAATCAAGGTATCGATTTCAGAGAGAGTAAGTCAGAGCGCATGACTTCCTGTCTTATCTCACCTGGAATTTATCCTCTTTGAACTGAAGCAGGTCTGGATGGTCCGAGCGGAGCAGAAACGTGCGGCTGCTGGTGTAGGGGTTGGCGTAGGTGATTTTCCTGGAGTTGCCACGCCAGCCGCCAACTGGAACGGACACTTCAAACGCCTGCACGGACATGAACGCACGCGGGCGGTTAGTGCCACGACAGCTCTGTCATTAAATCATTCGGCAGCTTCTGGAAAAAGCTCCAGTGTGCTGCTCACATCACATTTTTCTCTCAGACCAAAAGTTTATACTAATACACCACCAGCAGGACTCGAATATGAGAGGAAAATACATTTTATTCCGACACTTCAATGTATTGGGAACTTTGATAGGCAGTCAGTTAGTTTATAAAAGGCAGACAGCACTTAGAGAGGGGATTGGCTTTGAGTGCTGTCCTTAGCTTTCACTTTACACTTGCCATAAAGGGAATGAGAATGTCCGACTGACCCTGGAAATCACTAGACCGGTTCAATAAGCACTGAATGTGGCTCTGTGTCACCAGTGGCTTTGAGTTAGACATTCCTTTAAGGTTTAAGCTGTCCATCATATCAGATGTGAGCAGCAGCGAGAGCTGAATCAGAGCACCATGCCCACATTGTTTGATCTGAGGGGAGCGCAGTGCAAGTACTTGCACTGAAGGCGAAGACATGATAACAACACACATGCTACCATTTTTAATAGTCACCTCATAACATACCTTTGACAGTATGGGTCGGTGGACGTTGAGACAGAGCAGCCAGGCAGTGACGAGCCGCCGGTGCTCCACGTCCACTGCGTTCACGTACAAGAAGCGGCTTCCTGCCTGCCATGGTTGCACCTTCAGCTGGAGTTCCTGCACTGCTGCAGGAGGCAGAATGAACACACTGTCTGGGTCCACCTACAGAGAAGGTAAAGGGTGATCAGGTTTGGCATTCAAGTATAGAGATGTAGTTGATTAGGTGTGTTGTGAGAATGAGAAAGCGACAGTATGGAGGAAAGGAGAGACATTTTATACAAAGAGGTAAATACAAAAGGTCTAGAAATGGACAGAATTAACAGGAAAAGGTTGTTAAAAGAGTCGGAGGAAAATAAAGAAGGTGTACGGATTACAGGAGAGTGGGTGAGGGAAGAGGGCGAATGAGGTTCATTGAAAGCAGCAAAGAGAGGCGGCAGACAATGAAACGGGAGAACTTCGTGGAAGAAGTGACGGGGAGACACGAGGATGTGAGAATGAGATTTAGTGCGCAGCTCCTTTTCAATCTGTTGAGAAAAGCAAAGCTATTCTCTGGCGGTGAGCTTTATCCTGTTTTATAAGACTCCTCCGATGCATTCCACAGTGAGCTAACCTGCTGAGAGTCAGATCAAAGCGGCCGCTGATGCACACGGTGAAATCTGTTAAAAAAACAGCTGTCGCGTTTGCAGCAAGTACCCCGATTCTTCAGGGAGAGAACGTTCGGGTCGTACTGCATGCTCCCATGGCGGCTGTGACAGTCCACAGTTTTTTCAGTTCAGTTTTTTCACTGTTTTTGCTTTTTTTCGAAGGTGAGTGAGTAATATGAAATGCCCCTTTTACAGCAGCTCTGAGTGAGAAGCATTGTCAAACTCCCTTCCCTCTTGTACGCAGTTATGAATAAGAAACAATCTAAGTTAGAATGGAAGGCAATCCGACAGTCCTGGAACATGTTTTCATAGAGGCCTTGCTAATTTTTCAGATTGTGTCAAACTGTGCCCCAACATGGCGTGATTGCAGGAGGCAATGGGGGAACCTAATAAAATGAAATGACATGAAAGACCCATTATGTCAATCTGCATTTGTACATTCTAGATAATGACTTGAATTTTAACCTGGGGTTATTACAAAAGAGGCTGTAGCCGTGCCATTGTTTCCTGCTGCTAAGAGAACAATTTGCATGAAATCACATTTGGCTATGCGAATTGAAAATTGCTAATACAGAAAAGAATATGTCAAAAACAAAGCTCTCAACTTCTCTTTAGGAATCGAGGAATCGAGGTATGATTTGAGCTCTTTTGATTCAACTTTTTGTTGTTTCTGTATGTTGCTTCACATTTGTGCCAATTAAAACACTGAAGTCATTTCCAAAGTGTTTGTTTTTGGCCCACAGCCCCCCATTAAGTTTCATTTAGGCCCTCCAAGGGAACAGGTCTGGCCACCCATTTTTGAATTAAGGACCCTAATCTGTGAGAGTAAGGAGATTTTCCCCAAACACGTAGTTTTCCACCTTAAACTACTACCGCTGTTAGATTTTTTCCAAGTTACAACTCCAAATGAGAGTTAGGCACGTGTAAGTGTTTGGCTTGGGCCCAACCCAAAATCAACAGACATACACATTTTTTTTTTTTTTTAATGACTGAACCGTCTCAGACCTGACACAGTTAGAGTACTGTTCAGACCAAAGATCTGTGATGAGACGAGTTGAAACTTGCAACTAATGCAATGTGCTAGTCTGTAATGACCTAAAAAGACAAGACGGTGTATCATCTCAAATGCAACGACTCCTTGTACTTTCTTGTACTTTTTGTAGCATCTTGAAATATGAGTGAGCATGGTGATACTTAGTTACTTGCTACAGTTGCCTTTCTAGTATTGATGACATGGCAAAACTAAAAAGTGTGTGCATAATTACCAAGGTTACAGCTTGCCTGTTTACCCTGATCTCAGACATGTACGGAGTAGATTACTGTGAAAGTGCTTTGTGATTAATATATAAATATTGTACATATATTTCATATATAGGATATGACCGAAACTGATGCAAACCCGGACATCATTTGGAAAAATCATTTGTATGTCACTACAGTGCGTATGGATATCCAGTGTTTCTGGCGGTCATGAAGAATCAAATATAACTTTCCACTAACCGAATAAACCAAATCTAAAAGGAAGGGACTATTTTTAAATTAGGCCTGGCAATTAATCCATTTATTATCAAAGTCACAATATCACCAAGTTTAATATCCAAATTGCAGGAGCAGTAATTTTTTGAAAAAGGTCAAATGTGTCACAGCATTCTATTATATCTGTAGCATGGTGGTGCAACAGAGGTGCCATGGCCCACAAATCATATTATATCATACATCACACATTTTACGCAACCGCAATGTCTATCAAAATCATTGCAGTCTGATTCTTCTTTACCATTAAGCCCTAATAGACCCACAAATAATCAGACCTGATCCACAATGTGGTCAGTGTGTGCAAACCCAAATAGAGACAAAACACCAACACTGGCAGATGCATGATGCTCCACCAATTAATGAGCAGCTGGTGTCCAAAAGAGCAGCAATACATGTCAGTTTTCCTGCATGTGTGCCTCAAAAACAGATTTCCCACAGCAGTGGTTGTGATACACACAGGATTAGAGCTGCTGGAGGATCCGCTTGTATCCTCTTGGGTATTAGACATATTGATAAACAGACTTGAGAGCCTCAGCTTAACAACTGGACCCTCACTGATATTATTAGACTAGGTATAATTAAGAAATGACACACATTTTTCTATTATTCTATTAGTCTTAGTGGAAATGGCAGTGCTTTCTGGCAGTGCCATAATCGAAGTTACTGCGTATTTAACTCACTCCAAAACGCGGCTTCAGTGTTCCTATCAAATATGTGTACCTCAATCTCCTGGGGGTGCGATGAGAAACATTTGACCTTGCGAACAGCCTGCCGCCCCCTCAGCACCAGTGATTGACAGCTCCGCTGGCCACTCACACAGCTGACATCCACTCGCTCCAGGAAATGCACGTAAATCTGCCAGATCTGGGAGGGCGCTGCCATCCACTTGTCACTACAGAGAAAAATATCATCAGGAACAATTAAGCTGAGGGCCCCTAGAGACGCAGCGGGAGCAGCATGAGGTCGGAGATGAGGAGGGCTGATCCACGACTGTGCTAGCATTTTAATAAGCAGCAACATCCTCCTCCTCCTCGCACTGCTGAAGAAGCAGGGAATTCAGTCTCAGTGGCCCTCGCTGACTCTGAGAGCTGTGTGTGGGAGGTGATGCAGTCACCTACTCAGCCTCGCTCTGTGACAACAGCACTCAAGGAGCATTTGGGGATATTTGGAATAGAAATCAAGTGATATGGGTTTTTGAAGGCAAACACTACATTAATAGTGTTTGATTGACAGAGCTGAGAAGTGATATTCAACTGTTCTGAATGTTTAAACTGAGTAGCATTGCAGTACGTGCTCCTGTATTGCTTTCTTTAATGGATCCTTTCATTTCTTGATAGCTACCTACTACATTTGCTCCAGACCACCAGGGATCTAAAAAAACTCCCAGTTTACCTGTGCGTCAATTGGTTTGTGTAGTTTGAGGGTTCACCATTGTCATCATGTGGACCTGTCAGTAGAGAAGTGGCCATGTGTCGAAATGAGATAAGGGGTCATTCAACTACTCTTTTACTTTAAAATATATTGGGCTCACATGGTGCATGTCCCTAATGATGTTTCAGCCGTCAGGCCTTCCTCAGGATCAACATTCAAAGTAGGTAGATGATGGATCCAACAGTGTTCCCACCATCCATCCACTTTGTGGATACAATATAGATTATGACTTGATGCGTTTTCCATAATGTGCTTCTATTGATTAAACATTTAGATAAAGGCGTTTATCATTGACCCATATACAGCATAAACAAACGAACACGTTAATGTATGTAATATTTACTTTTACTTGCAGCTTTGATTCTTAAATACATATAATTTCAGATACTTTCAGACTTTTGGGTACTTTTTATAACACTGATTATATTGAGAGTTCCCTGGTTAATTTATTCGCCACACACTTATCAACACAAAATAATTTAGATTTAAAATGATTTCCGCATAGCATACTGGATGATCTCAGCGTCTGCAGTGTGCCCTGTGAATTTGTGTCGATTTCCTGTACACGTTCATGTATTTGTTGTATGATGAACTGGAATCGTTAGTCGGGCCTCATGGGTACATACAAGTGTGTGATTTACTGAGAGATACTGAACACATTACTTTAAATTAGGGGTTTCTAAGAGACAACTTATCTAATACAGATACGTTTTGGGGTAGATATGTAACCAGTCAAAACTTCTTCATACCATCATACGAGTGGAATTACCTAAATAAGAGAAAGACATTGGCTCTACATCAGAAACCCACACTTGATATTTCTTTATTCCTGATGAAGATGTGAAAGACTAGTTCTGTATCTTCAGGCACTCTGACCACCAAACCTCCATCTGATTAGTTAATTAATACAAGCCTGTGTGAACAATTTAATTAGTCCAAAATGGAATGCTTCTTCAGGCTAAGCAGTGTGCGCGTGTGTGTGTAAATAATACATACGTAAAAACCATCACAAAGAACATTTTTATGTGTGGACTGGGACTCCCTGGCACTTTCAAGTACACATCTTGGGGCTCCCCTGGTATCTGTAGAGAGAGACAGAGTGAAAGACAGAGATGTTACACAGGTAAAGGAAAATAATCGGCAGAAATAAAAGAGACCCCACTTTAGCACTTTAAAAGTGTATGGCGTGGCTTCGGGGCAAGCCGTTTTAGGAATCGAACCAACTTGCAACTTGAAAAGCCATGAGTGGAAAGCAAGAATAAAGTGCTGGTGATGAAGCTATTAGTTCAGTAATTAATCCCTTGCTAATATTACAGTTGGTTATCAGTTAATGTAAGAAAATAATGTCAGTCTCTTACCAGCATCCTTGTCTGGCAGATGATGTTAGGGTCACTGCAGCGTACAGATATGCGAGTCCTGGCACTTGGGTCTCCAACTGGTTCACCCATTAACAAGAAAGGGTAAAAACGGTTAACATACAGACAGTAAAGTTCTGAGCTTGATGGTCTGTATAAGCAGTTTTTAAGGGTTGAATCAGTTCACACCAAGGCAATCTCAAGTCTAATGTTATATATTTACCAAACATGTCAGCGTCGGATGGTAATGTTTTCACTTTTCACCGTCTGTGTGTGTGTGCTTGTGTGTTTCATCATGGCAAAAGTGGTCCTAGAGACCAGCAGAAACTGTTTCGAGTACTTTGGCATCTGTGTATGTCTGTCTGTCTATGTCTCCAGTTTACGCATACACACATGTATACACATAAATATACAAATATGTGCAATAGATGCTGTCCCATTTTCTTCATTTGAACCATTCTTGTTTTTTTGCTTTCATTTCCTGCTCTGGAAATAGAGATGCCTCTCTGCTGCAATTGACAATTTTTCCTGATAGAAACTGTATTAAAATGCACGATCATTTCAACTGATATTTAAAAAAAACATAAAACATGACATCATTAAAAAATATGACAAAATAAAAGGCAGAATAGAATTTACACATTTATGTGTCTTTACTCCTCCAGGAGTGTTGGTGGCCTACTGAAGATGTATTCAAACAATACTAAAAAATGCAAATATCATGTAAAAAAACAGGATGCAATAAATCCTGCAATAGGAGTTAACTGGGGTAACCTGTGGGGTCATGCCAGGGTGGCAGGCGGATGGCTTTCTTGAGGAAGCAAAGCTCGGGGTGATAAAGTCGGAATGTCTGGTCGACAACATGAGGCGTTGGCTCCACGTTCACCTGGCAGATGGCCATCGGCTTGCCGTCTTCAGCTTTGAATGTGACCTGTAGAGGGAAGGGGGAAGGTCAGCAGTGTCAGCAGCATGACATTACCATACTCAGGAGGTAGAGTGGTCATCCACCAATCATAAGGTCTGTGGTTAGATTCCTGGCCCCTGCAGTTTACATGTCGAAGTGTCCTTGGACAAGACACTGAACCCTAATTGGCACTTGGTGGCTCTTCCATTGGTGCGAGTGTGTGTGTGTGTGAATGGCCATTGCTCTTGATGAGCAGATTAGTGCCTTTCAGGGTGACCTCTGTCACCAGTGTATGAGTGTATATCTGAATAGATGAACGCTGACTTGTAAAGCACTTTGAACGGCCTCTAAGACTAGAAAATACACTCCATTTAACATTTACCTTTTGCAGGATGTCTATCCACTGCAGTGAAACAGCATTTACATCATAATGGGACAGTAACATTCCTCAAGTCAAACTAATGACTCAGAAGCTGCTGAAAGGAATTTTAATAACAGAAAAAATACAAAAAGGAATGTTAATAATACTGAGAGAATTTCAGTATTATTTAACATGGGTATTCATAGTTGTATCTACCATTGTCTGTCAGTTATCTTAACTTTGTGATCAACAAAGGGCCACTAACGCACTGTTGGCACATGTGATGCTTATTGGCCACGACACAGGTGACACGATGTGGCTCAACAGTCGGCCTTCAGCACTACTAGTTCTTTGAGGTCAGCTTGGGGTGTCGGGGGCCTAAAACCTGCCAGAAGTTTTGCCGCAATATCTAAACCAGTGGCTCACTTTTCGCTTGTGGCCCCTTAAAAAAATCTCTTTTCAGGGTTCAAGTTATGTCCTTACTGACAGTGAGAGTGATTTTTCTTTCTTTGACAGTTTCTTTTCAAGAATGTTTAAAGGCCCAAAGAGGAAAAAACTATTAAGTATTCAAAGAAAAAAAGCTCAATGTAGAGAAAGAAAAAAGAAATAACATATTTTGTGCAGCAGACACACATATTTTTCTATCTTAGATTCTATTATATTTGGACCCATTAGGAGGTCAGGTTAGGGTTGATCCAAACCATGTAATTAGAGGGAAATATCAAAGTTAACGCACCAGAAATGTTACAAATCCTTGCATGGGATAACTCTGCGCACAACTACCTCAAGCAAAGAATGTAAAAGTTGAACCGGATCTTGGTGATCGCCTAGGTGAGTACAGTTATTTTGTATTTACAGATAGGAATTCATAGCCGTATTAATGAAAATAAGAGTATATAAGACTGTATAAATACGACTAAAATAATTAATTGTAAGGCAGGGTGAGGGAGGTCATGAAAATTTCAAGTTATTTTCTGGCACCAACTCTGACCAATTTATGCACAAGTTCATCCATACTTTTCTCATGGTTTCTGTGTGTGTGTGTGTGTGTGTGTGTGTGACCCTCAAACAATACTGATTATGTGTCGTAAGACACTAGAAAATACCTGAGGTGTAGTTCCTTGACTCTATTTAGAGAAACACAGAACTGACATTGCCATGTTTTTTTTCCTGAGGCAGCTCTAAACAACATATACAGATTTTTCATAAACAGCCTTTGACTAGTTTTATAATAATATTCACCAGAGAGCGAATGATGATGATGGAGCACACTGTACACTAGAATATAAAAAGTTGGCTTCAATCCGACTGCTGAAACCCCCACAGACCAGCTGAATGTGCTTTGAAGTTTGCTGCATTAAAATAACCCCCAGGATCCGTGCAAATCAACACAAATGTGTTCGTACATATACAGTGCACTAATTACATATGGCTGCATATCATAACTGATATATACACATATGCTAGCATTTGTAAACATGTTGGAATTGCTAACCTTGTCACGTACCATCAAAGCCTACAACATCTTAAACTAGTGTTTGCTGCCATGATTTATATGTTAAATTGATACTCAAAACTGGTGTCGAGTTGAGGGATTATAGACTGCATGTAACTGAACTGCATGATATGAATTAAAAAATAATGGTACTTCTGCCATTGTGCCGGAAAAGGGCCACACACAAAAAAAAAAATCACAATCATGCTCCCCAGAGCATAAACCATTTCCATTTTGAGAATTCCAACTGTCCAATCATGTCAACATCAAAAAACAAAATCTGTTCCAAATATCTCAGAATCCAACCGGGAGATTGTGATCGAAGAAGAAGCCAACTGTATTGAGAATGTTGTTCATTCTTGCTAATACATTAATACAATATTGTGACGTCAAACAAACAGTGCAGTCTCTACGGTCAGCAGTCGGAGCTCTACACTCGTTGACTTGTCCATAGTTGCACGTTTGCAGAGCAAGTAATCAAATGTGAAATGTAATCAGTTTACATTGTAGTATACCTTTTTCCAATCACTGCCGTTTGAATGACAGACTAGTGTTAAAGGTGCAGACCTGCCAGGGCTTTGTTTCAGTTGAATAAATGAAATAGAAACACTATTCTATTGGGAACTGCTCACAATTAGCTCTAGTTTACAGTTACAGTGGCTTGCAAAAGTATTCACCCCACTTGAACTTTTGCCACGTTTTAACCACAAATGTAAATGTATTTATTGGAGTTTTGTGTGATAGACCAACACAAAGTGGTGCATAATTGTGAAGTAGAAGGAAATCGATACATCATTTTATTTATTTTTTTATTTTTTTAAATAAAAAACAGAAAGTGTGGTATGTAAAAGTATTCACCCCCTTTACTATGATACACTTAAATAAAATCCAGTGCAACCAGTTGCCTTCAGAAGTCACCTAATTAGTAAATGGAGTCCACCTGTGTGTAATCTAATCTCAGTGTAAATACAGCTGTTCTGTGAAGGCCTCAGAGGTTTGCTAGAGAACATTAGTGAACGAACAGCATCATGAAACCCAAGGAACACACCAAACAGGTCAGGGATAAAGTTGTGGAGAAGTTTAAAGCATGGTTAGGATATGTAAAAGTTTCCCAAGCTTTGAACATCTCACAGAGCACTGTTAAATCCATCACCTGAAAATGGAAAGAGTATGGCACAACTGCAAACCTACCAAGACATGGCCGTCCGACTAAACTGACAGGCCGAGCAAAGAGAGCATTGATCAGAGAAGCAGCCAAGAGGCCCATGATAACTCTGGAGGAGCTGCAGAAATCCACAGTTCAGGTCTCTGGCCAGATGAGACCAAAATTGAAGTTTTTTGGCCTAAATGCAAAACATTATGTGTGGCAGAAAACTAACATTGCACATCACCCTGAACACACCATCCCCACCATGAAAAACATGGTGGTGGCAGCATCATGCTGTGGGGATGCCTTTCTTCAGCAGGGACAGGGAAGCTGGTCTGAGTTGATGGGAAGATGGATGGAGCCAAATACAGGACAATCTTGGAAGAAAACCTGTTAGAAACCTGCAAAAGACTTGAGACTGGGGCGGAGGTTCACCTTCCAGCAGGACAATGAGTCTAAACATACAGCCAGAGCTACAATGGAATGGTTTGGATCAAAGCATATTCATGTGTTAGAACGGCCCAGTCAAATTCCAGACCTAAATCCACTTGAGAGTCTCTGGCAGGACTTGAACATTGCTGTTCACAAAC
This sequence comes from Diplodus sargus, assembly GCA_903131615.1. Classification (NCBI taxonomy): domain Eukaryota; kingdom Metazoa; phylum Chordata; class Actinopteri; order Spariformes; family Sparidae; genus Diplodus; species Diplodus sargus. The sequence continues at coordinate 2,844,353 of CAEMYA010000117.1, forward strand.
ACCAATCAGACTAAGCTTTAGCTATTTTGCAATATTTCAGTCTCTATATGTGTATCACTGGTAGAGACTTACCACGAAAGACTTGCAGCTGTCATTGCAGCGAAAGGTGGTTCAACAAACTATTGACCCAGGGGGGTGAATACTTTTGCACACCACACTTTTCTGTTACAATGTATAATTTTTCTTCCACTTCACAATTATGCAGCACTTTGTGTTGGTCTATCACATAAAATCCCAATAAAATACATTTACATTTGTGGTTAAAATGTGACAAAATGTGGAAAAGTTCAAGGGGGGGTGAATACTTTTGCAAGCCACTGTACAAATAAAGGCAAATGAACCCTAGTCTCCTCTAGCTTACATCTGAAAATGTGTTTTTCTGTGTTTGGTGTTGGATTGGCATGCACAGAGCCCTGACCTCAACCCCATCCAACACTTTTGGGATGAACTGGAACACCAGCTGTGATCCAGACCTTGTTGCCCGCATCGACCTCACTAATGCACTTGTGGCTGAATGGGAGTGAATCCCTGCAGCCAGGTTCCAAATGTGTTGGAGCCATCCCAGAGGACGGGAGGCTGTTGAAGAGGCATACTAACAATGTTTGGGTGTCCACAGACTACAAACTGCTGAAGCCATTCATACAAGAAGACATAATGCAAGTAAATCTATGCAATACTATGACACAAGAAAAAAAGAGTCCCTGCTGATGAAAAGGACCTAATTATAGCAACGGTATAAATATGAGTAATGGACTATACTCTGACGCTAACTTTATACATTTTGGTCACTGATTCACAAACCCAGAGTTGATTCCTGCCAAAGAGCAGCTGTCCAAATCGTTGATGGGTCATATTTGCGGGCCCACGCTGACCTGCAGGAGTGGCCCATATCTGGCTCTGGTGATGTGTGCTGACTGACAGCGCTGCCAAAGCTGGCATCCTGACAGCTCTGCTGTTGGGGCTTGTCAGTTTTAGCGGGACACAGATTTGATCCAGACCTGACCTCTTTGACCTCTTGACAGGATTTTTGCTCAGAGCAGCAGTGCTGACACTGACACACGCACATGCACGTACGCACGCACACACACTCACTCACACACACACAGACACGCGCGCACGCACACTTGGCAGACTGGCAAATATTTCATCACCCTGTGCAATGGGAGAGCTTCAGGGTACTGTACTTTACAGGAACAACAGGATTATTGCGAGGCACCGGAGGTTAGCGCGCAGTGATGGATATCTTTTTTTTTTTTTTTTTTATCAGCATAACTGTGCTAATAACATACGCCTAGATTTGAGGTCACGTCTGCAGAGAGAGACAGCAGAAACTTCAATTTGAATGGATTCATGAGGAACAGAAGTTAATTTTGGTGACAGCTGTAGCATACAGAGGCTGCAGAGCACATTACATCACATGGAGATATAGAGCGCATCGTCTTATCTGAACTACATCCGAACAAGCACGTTCACACATTGTCTCTCCTTCCTCTAAACTTCTTACATATTTAAACGCTTGAGTAAGTGTATAGAATTGGAAAATAGCTCAAGAATAATACTACATATGCACGGTTCATTTGAAGCAGATTAGCCAGACGTGTCAAGCTGTCCTCCAATCGGAGATAGTTTAACTCTCCACCCTGACATTTGCCAGTTGGAGAAGATAAACAATGTTCAGTAAGATAAAAGTGATTTCCAGCATATAATTTTGCCTGACAATCTTGTCTGGCTAGCGTAACTTTTTAAATAGTTGGCACTTCAAAGCGTTTCTTTGTGTCTGAGCTGTGACTGTGTAGGAGATGGGGGTAGGAAGGAGGCGGTGCAATGCCACTCTGCAGAGAGTTGTCTGGGAGTGCGTGTGTGTACACTGGATGTTGTTAGACTTAGGGACCTAGACCTACATCCCAAATCAAAAGCTCCATACAATATATGAAGTTTAGGTCTTATCGTCATCTACTCTTCTGAATCAAATATTACATTTTTATACACTAAAGATGGCTAGAACATAGGTACTATGTTAAAGCATGGCCGAAAACACTCTATAAAATACACATTTCCCACTGTAAATACACATTTCATCTCACATCCATAGCTTACTATAATTCCAGCCTAGAGACAAACAACCGTGAGATTCAGAAACACTACAGAAGGAGATAACGATTGTCCAACACACAGAAACTACACAGAGCATAAGTAGAACACTGTGTACCTTGACAGTCTTGGCAGCAACAATGTTGGAGAGATTCTTCTTGGCCACCTGAGAACCTTTGCCAGTAGGCAGGAAGCTTGGTCCCTGTGCAGATTTGATTAGATACAGAATAGCTATCAACATTTGTCATTTACCAAATAACAGCAAATGACTTCAAAGAAAATATTACATCTGCATATTGGGCAAGAAAACTGTTTATGATCACCAGAGCAGAATAGAACTGGAGGCAGAGTAACCCCCCCATCATCTACAGGAGATAAGAGCACAGCTGGCCTAAACGGCATTTGAACTGTCCTTCCAGCATCCAATTAATTGTAAATCCAGAGTTTCCATTACACATCTATTGACATTTATATCAACTAAAAAATAAATAACTGCCATTCCTAAAAGGTGGTTTCAAAGGCACTATATTGTAGAAATTTGAGATGTTTGTGTCTGATTTAGATAGCTGGTATAAATACCATGAAAGTATCAAAGTGCTCAACAAAGAAATGCACATAGCCAGTATTCAGACACAGTGCCTTTAAATGAGCCGTCAGGACTTCTGCAAGGTTGTGATGTCATAACTTTAAGTCTTCACCCTCAGCCACGCATTCAGCATAGCTGCAGTTGTGAAAAAGCGGCATGACTGATAGTAAGACATGGTGGGTGGTGCTTGCTCAGACTTGTATGAGTTGACCAATCGGAGAAGACCAGGCTTTTAAGGACGGGGGCCTTAAAGAGACAGGTATTAAAACGGGGCATTGAGACAAAGGGTGAATAGAGGTGCTGCGGAAATGGACAGTACCTGAAAAATACTGTTTAAAAGTGTGTACAAAACAATTGTAGACACCCAAAACACAAATGTGAACCTGAAGATAAGCATAAAATGGGACCTTTAAAAGTGGATTGGTCCTGACAGGTCCATCAGCATTAACCTCTGATCTCCACTGTACCTGAAGGCTCATGGTGTGGTCGCAGAGAAAGCTCTGGTACTTCAGGGGAATATGGATGCTTTCCTTGGGCCTTAGGTAAACCCTGGGACCTGCAGTACCCTCCTCCAAGTGGAACATGTTCTCCTCCAGCGGAGTCAGAGTTTTGGTTAGGGCTTTGAAGTAACCCCACTCGTCTGTGTTAGTGATGACACTGGATGGAAAGATTAAAGGACATGAGTTAGATGAAAGCAGGCTCCAGTATATCTTTAAGGGATCCATCCAGGATCAGAGTTAGACTTGTTACGTGATCAGGAGCACTGCACTGTTCATTATATCATACACCATGAAAAGATGGCACTGAGCGACAAACACAATACTTATGTCTTTGCTATTCTTTGAGATTTATCAGATGTTTGGCTATAAAAAGACAGTGGAGGTACATTGAAGTTCACTAAATCATTAAAGAAATCACTTCAGCCAAAATAAAATGAGACCAGACTGTATCATCTTAGAAACTTGAATGTGTTCATTAAATTTGATCGCAATCTTGATATTTGATTTATTGTCGTACAGGAAAGATCTTAAAGCTTACATAACATAGAAATGGTTCATCAGCTGGAGAGCATGGATGTGTTCAGTAAAGAATATAGAATACAGCACACTCTTTAGTAATCTGCCCTGCGGTTGTATAGATACATTGATGTTGAGGTTACTTTTATGTTTTTGACAGAATAATCCACTGACATGTCTTTACTAAATTAAAATAAGTTAAAGGAGCATTATTAAGATTTAGCATTGCACTTTCTTACAATTGGGACACTTGTGAGAAAAAGTTTCAAAAAAGAATGGTTGAGATCGAATATCTAGTTAGTCTTAAGCTCCAAGGTCACTGAAGCTCACACTTCCCATAACCCCATTGTTTTGTTAGGCCTGCCTGGTTAAAACCTATATCTTTCAAACTCCATGCCCCAAGTTTGTAACACATCACAGACATCTTGTTGGGGTTGGTTGTGGCGGTAAAAACAAGTTGTAAAACTGTTTGATTTGACAAATGCTGCTTATTTACACTACCAGCAATAAAGGTTCTGGTCCCCTTGGTGAGTCCAATATTAACTCTGTTTCAGCTCTATTATTTTCTTTATACCATGTCACGAGAGAAATATCTTGCTTTGTAGCTGCTAAATGCTCTGCGAGATATGTTGCATGTGTTGCATGCATATGAAACCCAACAAATATTGTCAACATGAATGCGTGTGTGTTGGGTGAAATCCTGTGTCGGTGGGCTGCTGACATGTGTTCTATGTGACATGTGTAATCGGGTTGCAGATTATGAATGGATGCATTGTATATGGTATGTTGTGTTGTGAGCGCTTACAATGCCACGACACCTGATATTTCTATAAAAATATTGATTACAGCTGATACGATATTGGCTACTTCTGAGGAAACGCTACATTCGAGGTAAGGAAAAATTCCTAATCTTTGATGTGTGGCCATGGGAAACCATGGTACATAATGCCTTACATACTGGAGCAAATCTCTCCAAGGGATCCAGCAAAGCATCTAAAACAATGCAATGTTCTTTGGTACGAACAACAATACGGATCTCCCACTCTTACGAAGTGATTCTAGCAATGTTAGGTTCAATGTATGGCCAACGATCGAAGTGAGCCAATTCCACGGTCGAGCAGTCAACACAAAAACACAATGCTTTCCATTCAATTACGAATGGCAGCCTTCACAAAAGTGTATAAAGGTCAGAGAAAGCCCCCCCCGAACCCCAACAAATGGATTTTCAGGGAGAAAGCAACAGGAACAGATAACACAGTCCAACAGGGGGAGGGCTCGTCTCCACTCTTTCCTCTTCCTTTGAATGCAGAAATTTCACGCACAAATGCATAAAGGGAAGTGCTGCTTTAAACATCAAAGGTTCCAACCCATGGGCATGGAGCCGGGAATTTCTCTCAATAGGAGAGCGAGAGTTTATGAATTTTTCAGGGCCCCGCCTCGCTAACATTAAGGCGAGATGCAACAGTCCATGCCATGAAACTTATTTGGAGATTCCCACCTGTGCACATGGAATAAAACATTTCGCCTGTGGCCTACAATGACAACAAAGACTCCGTGTGTGTGTGTGTGTGTGTGTGTGAGAGAGACAGTGATGCCTCAATAAAAAAGCATGAGTTGATTCATTTGCTACAGAAAGAAAACAGAACAAGGTGGAGCCAAACTGACGCAGAGAGAGATAAAACCAGAGAAGTAACAAAATGAAGATGATTAAAAAGAACATTGAGAGAAAACTGAATGAATGCGGAGCTGAGAATAAGACAGATAATGAGAGGGAGAAATACTGAGAGAGAAAGCGGCAGCAGAGTTTTAGGCTCCCAAAAATTCTCTGCCAGCCAGCAGTCATGGCTCTCAGTAAGCTCTGTAAGGCCAAGTGTAAAAGGTAACCATGCAAAATGGATGGCAACAGGTAGCAAACGCGTTCTCCACGTCAAGGGGAGCCTCTGGGCTCGAAAAACCTGCTGCAAACATCAAAGCGCCAGCTAGCCTAGCCTCTCTCTAAGCACACTTCCTTCAAAGCCTGATGCTGGATCTTTAGGTTGAGACGGGTCACACTTTTTTTCTTTCCTGTTTGTTTCTGTAGAACAAAGAGCTAACCCAAAGGTCTTGCTTGTGTTCTCAAGAAAGCACCTTGTCAAATATTGGTTGAAATATTGACAAGGACGGAAGGAACAGAAGAGTAGCCTCGATGCACTGACCAAGCTATGGTCATGCAGGATAACAGAGGTCTGGGAGGCAGTCTTGTTGTTTGGGTTCAAACTCGTAGTAGTTTGGTGTAAAAATATATTTCGGGTTCCCTAATTAATCAAATGCAGCCATTACATCCTCAACAGCAAATAAGACTGTGGTATCAACATATTGATTATCTGGATTTCACATCCAGGGATTTCTTGGGAGTTAGGACAAAAATATACTTCTTTTTCCTCTGAAACATTTCTATCTAACACAACCCAAGATTTTCAGTGTGTTTTTGTGTCTGTGAGTTCCTGTGCACCGGCATCCCACTGGCTTTTGTTTATATTGAAGCAAAACAAACACTAAAATCCAACCTTGAAATGCATTAATGGGGTTATGTAACTATGTTTATCAATCTTTAAGCTGCAGCACTTTCCAACAACTGCTTCTCATTATAAAATGGCGGCTTACAGTTTAGCTTTGTGGACGAATGTGTTTGAGTGTGAATAAGTGTAAGTAAACAATGCCGGTGGATAACACACGCAGGATTCCTTCCTTAAACCAGAGTGCAGAGCAGAGTTCAACAGGTGGAGTATCAAGGCCAGAAGTTTGCTCTAATGTTAAAAAGTACTGTAAACTCAGAAAGCAGTCATTTTAAAATGATAAAGGCCTAGTTTATAATGGCTCTGTTGAATATTCTCTTCATCTCCTCTGTGGAGACAACAACACAAATTACAGTAAAGCAGATTATAAAATCTGTTTTGGGCAGTGCTGTGCTCAGTGAACTGTCTCAACCTAACTAATTGACCTGAATTTGACTCTTAAAACCCACAGTGCTGCGGCAGAAACACATCAAACACAGAAGCATCCTCCCTAATTTACACATTTCTGGCTCTCAGTGGAGGTGGCAGACGGTTTGGTGTAAAGTGTCACACTGCCTCATCAGGAATTAAATAAATAAACCAACAGGGCGCTAAGCCGACAAGAGGACAGATGCAGGGATTGATGACTCTCAATTAGACCTGGTAGGCTTGGTGGCCGGGCTAATGCCATAATGATTCATCCGTGGCACACTTCAGCCTTTGTTGATCAACGTGATACGTGTTAATCCAAAGCTCAGGCATGAGTAGAATCCATAACAAAAGATTCAATGTGAGGGGATTAACGACGACGCTAACTGAAGGAAACAAACACGACATGAATACCAAAGCGGGTGATCCAGAAAAACGTCACTTATAATGGCTGCTATGCGTAGATTAAAGAGGGTATTTAGCACCTCACCAGCATTATGGCCTGCATCCATGTCAAGGACAAATGATTGTGCTGCTGAAGGAGCCGGAATCTTCTTTGTTTATAGGCATACAGTATGTGTGTGACCAATAGAGCGAAAGCGAAAGTGGCTGTTTTTTGTTCCGAACAACTAAGAATTGATCATATTTGTTCATTAATAAGAGTACACACGTCTCAAAACTGTGAGGAAAATTCAAACGCGTGGGGCACACAAAGCGTGCCGTCTCAAATTAGAACATTCCAAGAATAAATAATGCACCCACCACGTGTAATGAAGATGTGTCAAAACAGTAAATAAACCTGTTCCAAACCCCTAAAACAGGCATACATGCAAACACACACGTTAATACACACCTACACACACATGCATCATATCAAAACAGTGAGCAAGCTGTGAATCAGACTCCCACAACCTGAATAAAACACAGTCACGCAAAGCAGACATCATGAATTCATCTTGACATTCTAACGTTGGTTGATTATACTTACCTTTTATACTTATTCAGACCTATAGATTAACTTTTGTTTTAGATGCCGTAATTTCTTGTATCATCACATGAGAGGTGCTCCATAATTAACTTTCCATTAAATGTCTCTACCCAGAACCTGTTTATGGTTATTGTTTCATACAACAAAATAGAAAATAACCTGACATATAAGCTGCTCTTGCTCCAAACCTAATCAAAAAGTCTTGTTTTAAGATTAACACAGCTGTAGTTTTTCTCCCAGTGAAACACTACCACAACAAACAAACAGTTGAGAGTTGGGTGCCAGCTTGACACCACCACGCTGTCAGCTAACTGTTTGCAGAGTCTTACCTGAGCTCAGGGTCGTCGCTGTGAATGGTGACCGTCTGAGGTACATTGAAGGGATTTTTAAGGACAAACTCCATGTACTCAGCAGAGCCCAGGCTGGCATAGAGCAGGTGCTGGGTGGTGATGGCCTGGCTCAGCATGTTGGCAATGCCCTCCGCCTTATTGCGCTCTTCAACGGGTTTGATTGGATAAAGTTCTTTGGCCAACCGGGCTTCCTTATTCCGATCCTAACACACGAGAAGATTGGCAAATAATGAAGAGGACGTTCCAGTGTAGGACCAAGCAATACAATATCATTTCATTCTGTAAAACATGTGGAATTATTACCTTTCCGCTATCCTTTAAACCTTCAAATAAAATGGTTTGGATAATCTGGCTAGCTAGTTGGTTGACAAGTTTAAAACCTTCAGACATCTTTGTAGTGTTCGTAGTTTGAGTTTTTGGTTTAGTTAATTCCTGTTGCATTTTGGAGTTCTCTGCTCATTTGCCATGTTTTTCTTTTTACTTCCTCCCTTTGTCCTTTTCTTGCCCTGTTCCCTCTGTTCATCTGTGTTCCATTTGTGAAGTGGCCCCTTTCTATACAAGCCTTTATTTTTCCTTCACTGTCTGTCGGTACATCTTGTTTCCCCAAGTCAATATTATGTCTCCTGCATTCATGCCTGTTTTCAAAAAATAAAAAAATAAAAAATAAAGTTCAAACCAAAGAAGCTTTTGGTTTGAACATCATTTAGTTTTTGTAATTTTGTCTTTGATTCGACCCCACCGACTCCCTCTGTTTTTGTCCCTTTTGGTTTCAGCTTTTTGTTGACTGCCTTTTGTATTTGCATTTTGGCTTTTTGGACTCAGACTTGGAGCATTAGCTTATTAAATCTTGCTTTTGTTCTTCACCCTGCCTGCCTCCTGACTGTCTTGCGTTTGGTTCCTCACTATTTTTGTTACACATACACACTACAACAGTAGCCATGATCTCACTTCTCAGTAATGACTTTGGTGAGAACTAAAATATCACAACTGATAGAAATAATGGTCCAAAGTAAGAAAATAAAACCGACTGTTCAGTGACTATTTCGAGGCACACGCTAACGGATGGCTACGTTCTGATTAGGATGTTACAGTTGAAACATGTGGCAGGCTTTATGTTACACAGCTTCAAGCACAACTTACATGAGGATGTAATGACCTTTTCAAAACCTCTAAGCCCTTTAAATATTAAGTGCAGGTACTTAGAAAATGAATCAATATTATATACAGCGTTTTGTAAAACTTTGTAGCTATCATAGTTTGGGCATATCTATGTTCATATTCAAAAATGTTAACTATTGCAAAAGGTACAATGAATTGCACAATAGCTACACATGTCTTGAAGGAAAAAAGAAACAGTGATTTTAGACTGAAATTGAGTTTCAAAATCAGGGTGGTAAAGCAACGTGCATGAGAAAATACAATATAAAGCTTTCCACCATGTCTGTCGCACTGAAATTACACCAAACTAAGTCCTCTGTAGCTGCCCTAGTGTTGGCAGTTAACTACAACAAAGGTCTTACCAGAGGAATTGTAATGTGTAAAATGTCTCAGACAGACATGCACCACATTCAAAATCACATTTAGCATGTGCGCCCATGGGTGAAAGTACAAGATGTGCCTTCGGGTGGAAGAACAATTAACACTTTCTTTGTACAGTCACTGAAACGCAGAGGGTAGGAGGGCACAACGGCGCGAGAATTGTAACACCGGGCCGGGCCGTCTGGGAGATGCTTCTCACCTCTACAAAAGCTCCCTCATGACTTGTTTCAGAGGCAGAATGGAAGCTGCTCTGTCTTTGCTGTCCGATCGAGATTTAAGCAAGTAGTGTAGCTTTACAGACATGCAGCTATTCCTGTCCCCCTATTGGCTTAGTGCAAAGTTTGACCTCACCGTGACCTTTGACGCTTTAGCATCTTCCTTGCCCTCCCGCTGACGTACGGCGGCCATGCAGTTGAGCTTGTGGCGCTCATCGTCGGGCCCATTTAGGCTGTGCTCTCCGGGCACGACGGTGTCAGCTCTGATCCCACGTCTGAATGACGGCGCGCCATCTATTTCCAGTCTGTTCGCCTGTGCAGTGTTAGTGGCTGTGAAAGAGAGACAGGCCACAATCATGAATGTATTTACAGAACAGAGTGGAATCTAATCTCATTTCATTTTGACCATATGTTCTAAAAACCCTCCAAATGTCCAAGGGAGGGAGTTGTGACAGATTAAGGTATTGTTGGAGCACCAGAAACAACAGCTTGTACGCAGACAGCAGTCAAACAACTGGCACCGCTACAACTGGGCCAAAGCCCTGCTGCTGGGAAAACACACTTTCACTCTCCTCCTAAATTATTTTTCACCTCAATGACTTTGCATCCACTGCAAGCACCAAAAGAACTAATTAAAATACCTGATTCATCCTCTAGTCACCAAACAATTCATCCTCATTTGGGCTGGATCATGCAAATTAACCATGTTCTTCAAAAGCTCTGACAGGAGAATGTGCCTAATCCTACACACTGAACAATGCTGAGATGTTAACAGACTTCAAAACTCAGGACTGCATTTTTTTTTTCACATCTTTAAACAGATTTATTCATTCCCCACTGAATGTGTAGCCATGCCATGAAGTAGGCTTTGCAGCCTGCACGACGGTGAACCTGAACTGACTGAAAGTGGCAACAAATCAGAGAGAAACACGCAGCCAGCTCAGAGAGAAAAAGTATGCAGTCTGTCAGTCAGCTGATCAGTCGATGAACAAAGAGACGATTAGATAGACAAAAATGAGAAGATGACAGTGGAAAAGAAACACGAGGCTTATGCATAAAGGCTTCAAATTTAAGCTCTTCAAGAATATTACTCAGATTAAAGGAGGCCAAAGAATGTAATTTAGCAAATTACAGGCATTATGATTTATTTATTTCTTTTAACAACCTAATATAACTCACATTTATGTCAGGATGTGTAACCTCAATACTTCAGTTTGTAGAAAAGTAAGGTACGCTGTAAATTGTAAAAGTTGACATTGAAGAAAGTCAGGAAACAAATTTAAAAAATGATACGCAGCCTTTCTCACAACCAACTTCAGGAAAACGTGCAAATAGGAAAATATCTTATACAATTTTGACAATACACAAATTATATTGAGAGAAGGAAAATGTGATATAGAAATATATAAAACGAAAAAATATGCAATAATAAATAATAGTTAAGAAATGGTCTACTTACATGTGTTTCCATTGCCATTAATTTGCCTTTTTGTTGTCAAATTAATGACAGACGTGTGGTCACAGTGGCCGAGGTGTTGTTGTGTTCTGTTGATTTACACGAGCTGTCTTTAGCTGCAGTGAGTGGAGCCTTCTCAGCTGACATAATGAACTGATAAAAGCAACATGGACCAATGCCATCTAACCAATCAGCAAACAGCCCATTGTCTTTAACTAGCTGTAACACACAGGAAATGTCTAAACAAAGTGATCTTTGTTCAATTCGTGGACCTATTTTTTGAGCTTACACATAACTTCTTGTACATTCTTTTCTCCCTCTGTTTTCCTCTCGCTGTGTCCTTCTTTATCCTCAGAAATTTCCCACATCGCCTTATCACAGAAGCATTCGGTCGACTGCCAGTCACCACACCAGATAGCGTCTGGCTACACTGCTTCCTTCAGAACTACAGGCAGACAGGAGTGGAATAGGACTGTGACTGAGCTTGCGGTCACAACGCAGCTTCAGCGAGGCTTACTGTTGCCACTGGACTCCAGTAAGACCAATTAGGCACTTTGTATGTGTAAAATCGCAAGGGAGGTAGGAGTGGAGAGAGGAGAAGGTTCAGTGTGTAAGAGAGGAAAGAGTAGTGGAGAGATGGTGGTGCGGAGGAGGAGGGTGAGGTAGGTAACAAAGCACACAGTGAACAAACTGTTCACTAAGTAACGTCAGGGGTAAATAGTGTAGGGAATATATTTAGAGCGAACACATGTATGCATGTGTAAACATGTTTTATAATAATAATATATAATCCTAGACCTGCCAGACTTACTTTATGTCATTATAAGCAATTATCTGCTTGTTTTCAACTCTTTCCAATGTGATGCCTCTTACTGTGTATATGTATGCGTGCGTGTTTAAGTCATAATCCACATTTTGAGGACGAAATTAGGAATACACACCAGTTGACTGGCGACTGCGTCTCTAATTGAGGAAAGAATTGGTTTCCCCAGTGTGTGTGTTCGTCTGCTTGGACTGCGCACACACACACACACACACACACACACACACACACACACACACACACACACACACACACACACACACACAAAACACAAACAGGATTGTGGCTGGCCACCAGAGATGCTTCTGCAAGCTCAATTAGGCTGAAAATTGAGTGGTTCAGTGGTGCAGCCAACAGACAGAATGTGAAATGGATCTGGTTGAGTTGATCAAGCAGGAGAATGGTCACCGCCCGAATAAAGGATGCTCATTACTCCGCGGTGTAGAATACACACATGTGCATGTGTTTAGACATACACTGAAAGGACAGTGGCGAAAAACAATGAACTAGAGGGTTCATGAGAGGAGTGAAGTCAAATGATGCATTAGTACATCAGCACAGACAGGATTCAGTGGGATTTAAGAGCTTGCCATTGAGTTGGAGGATGTTTCTGGAGGTCAGGCTTCCTCCCCTGAAGCCACCTGTGACTTCGCGAGGTGTGATGATGTGAGAATGAGACTGCATCGCTTCTGCTGCCCTCCTGCTCAAATCTACAGGGCACCCTGTAGAGGAGAAACACAGGTTTTAGTTTGACATCTTGTGTCTGATTATATTGACATGTTAAGCAACCAACAGAACCTTCTTTTAAGTCAGTCATAAGCTCAAACTCACACATTCAGGCTGCAGATTCTCCAAAAGAGGGAGTTGTTTAGTCATTATCAGGTGTTTTAAAGAAAGTGAGAAAAACATTTTCTTAAAATTCCGTCCCCTTTTCTATATTTGCACCAAAAGTTAATGGGGTTTATTCAGGCCTTAGACCCATCCTCCATCAAGTCTTGCTGAAATCCATTCAGTAGTTTTTGAGTAACCCTACTGACAAAAAAAACAAACCAACCAACCAACACAAGCGAGCGGACACAAGTGAAAACATTATCTCCTGAGCAGAGGTTGTAATAGAAATACAAATCGATAGGTTGCTATCGGCATTCCATTATTTATCATATAAGAACCAAGCGTGCGATTATGCTTCAGACAAGCATAAAATAACTCAACTTAAGCAAACTACTTTTACACCAACTACAGATTTGGAAATCACTGAGATAACAGCCAAGTTACACTTCAGAGATTTCTAACCGCAGACAAAACTTTGCCCAGCTATGTTTTTACAAAGAACATTGATATCTTGCATTTACTTTTCTCGTTGTCAGGTAGAGCAGGAATGAAACTTTAGATTGTTCGTTTCAAACTTAGCAGCAGTGGCTAATGAGCAAGACAACTTTGTCAATGAACGGCCGGCCCAACAGACGTGTACACTGAATGTTGGCCTTGCTTGTTCTTGGATCACACATTACGTCTGAGGCTATTTATGTATCACTACCACGATCGTAACTAATGGAACTCCTGATCTGATTCATTCTATTTAAAGACCAAATGTGTGTAACTCCAGCAGTGGCTTGAGACTCGGCTGCTTGCCACCTCTTGAAGTAACGGGCCAAACCGACATCTAAAGCCAGATCCGGGTAGTTTGCCAAAATAATTTTAAAATGAAATTAACAGTCACAGGCCAAAGTTCTCTTTGAAGTCACATGTGAAACAATAACATTTTCATTGTAGACGGTGCCAAAGTGAATGCATTCCAGGTTAAACCTTGGCTTAGAACACTCAAGGCAGGATCAATGCATGAAGACAAGCCTACAGAAGTTAATTAGTGGCCCGAAATAGCCAGAGAGACCTGGACACAGAAAGCTTGCAAACGCGATGAGTGTCACACTGATTGATAGTTCGTGTTTGGCTTCTGTCCAGATTGGCTGACTGCTGGTTGTCAGAGATGCAGCTCGACAGCAATTTTTCTAGAGGTGGGGGCTGACCACATCATTGCAAATCTTTATTTTAATGAACAATTTGATTTCAGAGTGGGCCCAGGCACTCTAAGTCATTGCAGACGCTTTATGTCATTGTTTGGCTTAGCTGACAATTTTGGGTCAGTCTGCCTCCAGTCGCCAACCTTATTTGTCTCCCTTTTTGTCCTTAAATGGTGAAACCAACACGTTCCTCCCTCTTTTAAAAGGCAAGTGGATAAGTAAGCACTCCGGTGTGCACTTGCACAAAGACAGTGAGTGATGGCTGATATTAAGTTTCCTTCAACATTAACGCATCCTGTGCAGAGCCCCGACAGTAGAGTAGCTGTGGGAAAGGCGTGCTTATGTGTCTGAACAGTGCTCTGTACACGAAATGCCTGGTAATGGAGGTGTGACAGATAATTGCTCACAGAGTCACAACCAAAACACCACCCTGCAACCACCTTCCTTCCTCGCAGTTTGAAAATACCACAGGTCAAAAGACTTGTCTTGTGCAATTTACAGGTAAGCCGTGGCCAACACTTGGAATGCGTTAGATGCAATTTACAACAGTTCGCTGAAGAAGTAATTAAAACTAAAGTTTACGGCTCTTTAAATTACAGTGCACTTTGACACAATGCTCCCATTACTCCCATCGGTGTCGAGGCTTTGGAACATCACAACATACCCAAATGAGGGGCTTAATTGTAGCGTAAGAAGGTTTAGCCTTTCCTGAGAGACTCTGAGATACCTAAACCCGGAATGCTTTCATTTGAAATATGGTGAGTGCAGCAATTAAGTGGCTTTACCGCCCAGAACTGACACCTCGGTGAGCTCGTCGGAGTTTTAGAAGGGGAGGCGAAAGTACCCTCCAAATCTTTTAGAGGCAGAGTCCTTCATCAACAAACTGATAATGGGCGGCAGCTAAATGAGTAATGGGGAGCTGATGCTGCCATGCAAACAGACACAGACAGCGCAGCCCTGCAGATTAATGGGTGAGGTGTCTGCCGTCCCAATGCATTCCCCTCATCATCCATCACCCTTCCCTGGCCACACGACTCGGCCGGTATTTGTTTGAATTATATTTCCCAAGTATAACTGTGAAGACATTACTTCTGCCGTCGCATAAACATCTCTAATCAATAACCGAGCCATAGAGATCTCATTCCTGGCGTCTAATTATGGCCCTTTGAGCCAGCTTTCTTTGTGCTTTGATGATAAATAGAATTGTAAAATAAGCCTGCAAGGACATGATAAGATGAACACCCGGGGCTGCCTGCCCACAATAAAACACATGGACCAATGGTGAACCCAATTGTGACCCTCTGATTTAATCAGTCAATCATTTTAATTAATCGGCTATCACCACAGCCATCATTAGGCTCATCAGATAATACCTACTTCAGCGCTAATCCAGGTTGACGTGGATGCCTTTTCTCCCGGTCACATTATCGGTCCCTAACTGCTGAATCACACTGGCAGACTGTTGAGACAGAGCTGATGATCCTCATCACTGAAATGAAAGCTAATACTCGGGGTTTGTGCTGCAGAGAGAAAACCCGGTGTGCCGTTTGCCGCTATGTTGTCTGTGTGGAGCGGAGTAATTGTGAACAAAGTGCCAGGGGGCTGAACTCTATCAAATTTATTGACTACCTCTCTCTGTTGCATGACAATAACACTGCTCGGCACTACCCCACCTGCCCTCCCTCTTTGCTCTGTTGGCAGTTCTTGAGGTTAAGGCCACAACAAACCGCTGATTTACTGGCCCTCGGAACAAATGGGAGCAAGCACCGAGGGGGTTTCAAAGTAGTCTGCAATATTCGATTTCTTCTGGCTCCTCGTTCCAGGCTACTGACCTTTCAGAATAAGCAGATTCCCTCTCACCTCAGGGCTAAAAGCAAGGTTGATAAAGTCAGGGCCTTAATGCGCTGACAGCAAGAGCTTTTAATGAGTGAGATATACTGCATGTGCGCCCCCTTAGGGAAGCCACCTCGCCAAACTAATTGTTAGGTAAATTTCAGTGATATTTTGTTCCACCAGTGGCAGCTCTAGGCGGGACTCTCTCCACCCTCTCCTGCCGCAAAAGTCCGTCTCTCTAGGGGCTTATCAGGCTGCTGCAGATGAGGAGCACTGTGAGGTCTGGAGAAGGTTCTAATCTGTCTTCTCTACTGTGCTGAAGCAGATACATGCAGAGAGAGAGACAGAGGAGGAGACAGAGTCAGAGAGTGTAAGAGAGAGAAAGAGAGTGAGAGAGAGAGAGAAAGAGTGAGAGAGAGTATTTGTACGAACGGTGCAAAAAAA
>CAEMYA010000117.1:2866432-2957631 GCA_903131615.1 Diplodus sargus
CATGAATCGCGTTTTGTTAAAGAAAAAAAAAAAAAACAGTTGCAAACTACCACATTACTTCTTCTTCATGTAAATGCTTTACAAATATCAAGCGGCAAAAGCAAATCAATTCAACATCAAGATTGTGAAAAGAGTTGCAGTACAATCAATATATATAGCAGAGTTGAAACGACCAAAATCAAAAAGCCTTCACTCTGGGATTGGTTAATCTTAAGAGGTTAAAGCGTCGGTCAAATCCTTAAACACAGAGTACACAGTGAGCAACACTAAATAGTGCTGAGTTTGTTCATGCTGCGCCTCACTCTGGTGCTGGTAATTTTGTTTTTACAGGTTTCAAACTCATCTATGCTTTTTCTATAAAAACGAACACTTTTTTTTTTTTTTTACCAGACACAACTTTTCCATTTCCTGTCATTTGTGCTTGTTCAAGTTAACAAAGATTCAAACCATTAAAAACTATGATGACATGTCTGATTGGTGTCGTTGCGGAAACTTGGTTCATACACAGTGAAAGTTTTTGGTATTTGACATTCTATCATCAGTGGCTGTTTTCTCTGCAACGCACATTCACTCTATTAAATTGCGTTAAAACAACCTGCAAACATTGCAAGAATCCACGACAGACACTGCAACGAAGGTGTGCAAGGAGTTGACAATGCATGTGTAAACAAAATGTGCTGTTTTTCTTTTTTTTCTTTTCGATGAACTCTCCTTGTAATGTACACCAGGTGAGTGGGAATCAGAGCATGGCAATGTAATACTGCAACTGCTGAGTCAGTCTTTTACCTTGAGCTCTATGGCGGTAGAACCGATGAGGAGCAGTGAGTCGCTGTCCCAGATGTCGACGTGCATGGTGTGGAGGGCCAGGTAGCGCAGGAACCAACGCTTCTCTCCCGGCCTCAGGAAACCGTCATCTACTCTAAACTGCACCTGTAGGCCCGGAGTGCCTGCACAAGGTGAGAGAAGATCCATACTTGAGAATAAAAGTCAGGGTATCTCTCTTATCATTATGAAAGCTCCACACTACCACTACCCCTTTCAAAAGGTTCAAAAGTTGAACCAGTGTAATTGTGTCCAATAACAACAAAGTAGGTAAGGAAAAGAAGTCATCGATTTGATCCTTATTTTAGCCTATCCCTCCATCCAGATGGGTTTAAATTTCCAGTGAGAGCCACAATATCTGTAACCAGCTGTCAACCTACTACTACTACTGGGAGTCATTAGGTCTGATGATTGCACTGCATGGGAGTACAATAACCAGGAAGTATGAGGCCATTTCACAAAATCAGAAGCACCCCAGGGTTCCCATAACTCAAGATGATAATGACGCCTAACACACTAAAACCCTCAAGAATGATTTTATGAACAGCAGGAGAAAATCACGGCTTTAATCAGCACATCAACAATCAGAGTGGTGGATTTCCCTCTTGATCACTCTGAAGAAAAAAGGTTTTTTTTCTCTTGAAGAAAATACTACCAACACAGCTTTAGGACTTCTGCTGCCGGCAAATTCCATTTGATATGTAGAATTTATATCATTAGCCGTTTGTTATTCTGTTCACTCCTGCAAGGTCGCATACTGCACAGGGACTACCTCACCAGCCACTTCATTTTGATGAATTCAATTCAAAGTAAAAGCCTGGATTGATTTCGAGAAGGTGAAACGACTGCCCTGACGAATCTCTAATAATTCTTGGTATCTGACTCATCCTCTACATCCGAGCAGTTGACCCCATCAGCGATCCGACTCAGCTGGTGAGTGGGTACCATGTACTGTAAGCTGCAGCCCAAACGCAACCTACAGTGGCGTGTTCATGCTGCCGCGTCTATTAAAGGTGCGAGTGTGCCAACTTGACTCCCACAGCCGGGCTCCAACTCTATATCAAAGCGCCCACGCTGTCTTTCTTCCCATGACTTTAACATGCGGAGAGGCAGCTGGCTGGATAGAGGCAGAGTAATGAGGACCTTTGGTGACAGCTTAAGAGACCAGCAAACCCCTCCACACGTGATGTGATACAAAAATTCTTCCTTTTTTTTTTTTTTGGTTTAGGCGCCTGTGTGTGACTGGTTCTGGTCTGCTGTTCACAGACAGGAGATGCTGTCTGCCTTTGTGAGATGCAGCTGAAAGCAGAACATATACCACAGTAACATTCCGCTTTCTTCTTATCAAGGTAGAGAAGCTTTTGAAACAGCATTTTAGGCCATCGGGAGACACTATTTTGCCATTCAATCTGCAGTGAAAGGTAAAATAAAATTCATCTGGGTGGACTGCAGCTGATTAAAAGAAGCTGAGGTGGGTTACAGTGAAGGTTTCACAGACTGCTGAGTAAAATCCACCCACACTGGAATGTTTTATTTTTCTGATCAGATATGTGAGAGGACATAAAAGAGACTGACAAAGGGAACCTCTATTTAATCTCAAGTAGACAACAGCGATAGACTTTTACAGACTCGTTCGACAGTATTCAAGAAAAAACATAAAGCGACAGGGAGAGACACACAGAGACCAAAGCAGTTTATATGTTTCTGTGCTGCTTAAGAACTTATTTTCCTTTAACCTAACCTACGCAGACTCCCTCACCCCTTCCCCCCTTCCCCCTCCCCACTCCCCAACCACCCGCCAACTCTCTCCTCTTGGACCATTAATTCTCCCAGCATGCTCTGGAGCTCGTGTGCAGTGGACGGATGGCAATGAGAACACAGAGGTAGAGTGGCGAGAGGGAGAGGGAAAGCAAGAGAATCTGCCATGTGTGTGTTTGTGCTCACAAGCGGGGAAGAGCTGACAGATCTGGCCCAAGGGTTTGTACGGGATTGTGTGCGTGTGTGCAGCTAGGTCTGCAGACGAGGAGCGGCACCCAGCAGATACCCCCCACCCACCCTCTCCCCCTAAACCTGGATGGCCCTGCCTGGTGTGTACACAGCAGACCAGGCAGGCTGAAAAAATCCTGCCGGGGATCAACAACCCTCAGAAACACTGTGAAGGCTGAGGGCAAAGAAAACAGAGAGGATGCACAGAGCGTGCAGATAAACGTAGAGACTGACGCAAGCCAGAGCACCGCTGAGCACTGAGGCACCGTTAACCAGTTCATCCGCGGGAACAAATGGTGGCCACTTAGGGATTCTCGCTGCATATCACGGATATGATGCCCTTTATTAGATCTCTGGTTGGAGTATATAAATTATGACTCTCGTCTGTTGGGAGCAAAGGAGGAAGTGTTTTATTTTAGAGTCAAAAAGTCTGCAAAGCACAGGGTTAGTGGTTTGGACACTTCAAAAAAGGAAGCAAGGAGCAATGTGTACAAATTTAAGTGGAGAACATTAAAAAATTGACTACAATGATCAACAGAACGCAAAGAACTACTATTGAGATATCTACGGAACTTAGCATGCTAACCAGTTAGCTCAGGCCTGTCCGAGTTCTAAGTTCCTGTCCTGGCAGCGTAAACACTATCAACCGCCGGGTGCTCCAAGCTCCTTTTACAGACCTCTAGTTGCAAAGCAACCACAAAACAACTGCAGTTAGTAGCAATTAGCAGTTCTTCAGCTGATATACTGCCCGCTACTTGTTTAAAGTATGAATTCGATAGGGGGCCAGTTCTTGCATATTGCATTTTAATGAAACTGTTATTCAAAGCAAACCATGGTCCTTTTCCCTGACTCTGACCAGGTTGTTTTTGTCCCTAAACCTCTAACATCAGTGAAAGTTTAAGACATAAAATATGAACCCTGTGAACCTCTGCTAAGGTAAAGGTACCTGAGCTATGATGTCAATCACAGTTGTAAGGAGAGGTTTAGTGAACAGCTCGTTTCACAGTTAAACTTTCATGCATATCAGATCAATAATTGACGTGAAGCAGTTTAATTGCTCTGAAGGGGGAAATTCTTGGGAAAAACAGAGGCCAAATTTATTAAACCAATGCTCGTGATTCGTCCTCAAATGCATGTTCGTTAAAGGGATAGTTCGGGTTTTTTGATATGAATCTGTATTGATTTGCAAGTCCATGCAAGGTACACCTCTCTCCTCATTACGTCCACCAATGGTTGGTTGATTAGTTAGTTGGTTTGTCAGCAGGATTACGCAAGAACCATTGGACGGATTTGCATGAAACCTGGATGAAGGACGGTTAATGGTCAAATACGCTGTTCATTTTTGGTGTGGATCCAAGAATCTTAAATAACTTCCTTCATCCTTTCTCCAAGATGTTTTTTTTTTCATTTATTTCTCAGGGAATAATGCATGGATCTTGAGGGGAAAGAAATGTTATCTAAGTGGCTGATATCTATGACTGAGTAAAGTGGATCAAAATAAAAACACAGACTTAGGTATGCACTCTGAGTTGTATATGCTTTTAAGGGAGGATGGCACAAATAACAGCAGAAAGCATTGTTATCTATTCTGCGTTTTCCTTCATTTATAAACGTGTTTTCCTTCCTCATAAAACATTGTCAAAGCAAATCTATTAAGTATTTCAAATCTCTCATTATTTACATCCTCGTTTACCTTCTAGTAGTTGTCTTTTCTTTTTGTTTTTGGCGCATTGCAACATGTCTTAGCTCGTTACTGCCCCCTTCAGCCTCGTGGGTGATTCAGTAGATATCTTTGCAATACAGCAATACAGTACATAGGAATATCTGATCAAACTAAAAAAAAATATTGAGAAAAACAATTATTCTTTTACTATGTGAAGTTTCTCCGTTTTTTAAACTATTCTCAGGACAATAAACTATGTGGCTGAAAAAAAATTACATCATTTTCCAAAGGGCTTTTTCCAAAAGAGTTTGCTAAGGTCTCTAACCTCATGTAAAAGTAAGAGAACTTTAGAAGCTAATTTGTGTAAAATGAGATGGAAATTTGTATGAAGTCACTCAGACTCATCCTTGCAAATGTAATAATTGTATCTGCTTTACTTCTGACTCCAGCTATAAAAGGCACAAAGCCGAGGACGACTGAACTACCACAAAACACCCAACACAGAAACACTTAATGCACGTACGTTTGGTGTGTTTTTAGCTAGCTACAGCAAGCACCTATTCAGTTGGTACACTGTTGATGGCACACGCGGAAAACTGGCTTTGTGTTCAATATGAATACACTTAAATAGATTCAACAAAACCAACTGGAAAGACAGAGACATGTCAATCAAGCTGTGTCTGTCTGTCTGCACCCACACAATCCTGAGAAGAGTTCTAATCAGGAGGCAAATGGAAATGTCTGTGTGGGTGGACCCTGGCTGTGTAAGGCACATACAGGATTATTACCACCCCTGGAAAATATCTTCTAAAAATAACACACTTCACATATTGATCTGTTGTTACCATTAGCTACTCAGAACTTCCACTGCTGCCTTTTTGTGTTGCAACCTCGAAAACACAAATAGAACGACGCACATTCCATTTTTCTTTGCTCTCTGGTGAATTCTGTTAATTGTTACTACCTTCAGTTTAACTACTTTAATTGCTTTAACATAATTGAAAAAAAAAAAGAACTCCTATTGCCTCAGCAAAATTAGTTGTCAAGACAGAACATTTTACTTTAACTTACATGAGGTAAACAGCAGGACTCCAGACTGAGTTCTCACCGCTTTCTCAGTCTTCAGTGCCAGATTGGGAAAGAGGGGGTAGTGACTGAGGGAGCTGATTGTCTTATTCATCGTGAAATTACTGGGAGAAACGTACTGCCTTTGGTGGCGAGGAGTCATGGAGGGTGAAAATGCATTAAATGGTTTTGAAGGAATCCGTCTATGGAGGCAGTTTGTCACAACAACTGAAGTGGGACACACACTCATCCAAATAAATGTCAGAGACCCTACAGTATGTGGTTTAAGCTCATTGAGTTGGACAAGGCTCTGCAGACATTTTCACAGATTGAGACATGACAACAAGCCTGATAGGGAGTGGAGGACACCACAGCGGAGACGACTCAGAGGAACAAACAAATCATGACTGCTCATTTTAGGTTTTCTCCAGGCCAAACTGAATATCAAGAGCTCATCCCAACACTGACCACTGAGCGAAGTTGCAGATAGTCCCGCCTCAGGGTATGGGATTCACAAACCACTTAATAATTTGCCTGTTTTGGGTCACACACCTTCACAATGACCCTGAGCAAAGAAACACAAAAGCATAAAATGTATACACCAATCAGGCTTAACATTATGACCACCTGCCTAATATTGTGAAGGTTCCTTTTGTGCAGCCAAAACAGCTCTGACCTGTTAAGACATGGACTTAAGACCTCTGAGGGTGTGCTATTGTGTCTGGCACCAGGGCGTTTTTTAGTGGATCCTCTGGGTCCTGTATGTTGGGGGGTGCGGCCTCTATGGATCAGACCTGCTCCAGCATGTCTTACAGATGCTCGATCAGATTGGGATCTGCGGATCCTGCTGGGGGGCCACTGCCATTGGGTAGTGTTGTTGTGGTGTACTTGGCCCACAACGGTGTTTGGATGGGTGGTGCGTGTCAAGTGGCATTCACAGGAATGCCAGCACCCAACGTTTCCCAGCAGAACACTGCTTTGTGATGAGATGATAAGTGTTATTTACCTCACCTGTTAGCGGTTTTAATGTTGTGGCTGATCGGTGTATAGGGGGCAGTATATCAACAGAGTAACCAATAACTGAAGCTGCCTTTAAGTTGTTACATCCGTTAGCGGTGCAGCTAGCTGATCGGACAGGGAGCATGGAGCACTGGGGGACACCAGGAGGAGAAGGTTTTCAGACCTGGGACGGGTGACCCAGCAAGAAATGCCGGCAGCGAGCAGTGTCATAACATAAAATCTGTTTTTCTTCAGCTTCAGTCAATATTTTTGTTATTTACTTCATTGTTTTAAACTACAATTATTTCATACTGCACCTTTAAACAAAATTTGCATCTGTCCAATAAAATCAGCCATGGACAATCAACAACGGCTTCTGTGCAAATGCTTGCTGAGCCTGTGCTTGTAATTTTATATTTAATTGATGAAATTTGTAATTTTGTGAGCAATTTGAACACAAATTTAAATGTTCATTCAAATGTTCATAAACCTCATATCTGCTTGTAATGAGATTAAAATTGAGGTTGCAATTTTATGACACCGTGTAATAACATCTTTACAGAAAGTAGGGCATAAATAATATCTAACTTTTTGGCTGGTTTAGCAAGTGAAGTTGCAAAAGAAAGATAAGAAAAGGAAGCATTTACTAGTAAACAGGTGGAAAGGCTTGCAGGCTTAGAATATATGGAGGGATCTGTCTGAATGCAGGAAGGCTTTGTGGAAGTGCACATGATGACACAGACTGAGAGTGATGTGGAGACAGATGGAGAAATCTTGATGGAGTTAGACCTGAGTGTATATGTCTGGGAAATGAAGAAGATGGGTGGGCGTAAGAATGGGCAGAGGAGGGTGGGGGGATTGTTTGTGTGTTCAATATCACGCTCTGTCAGAAGATGTAATATCTCTTCCATTTCATTAGTTGCTACATGAATAGACTTGACATCAATCAGCGCCCGCTCGGCTGACTGAAAGAGAAGTGTCTCAGCATCGGAGAACGTCACGGAGCATCGATGTGCGTAGCCGCTGATTGTACATTGTAAACCTGGACATCAGTAAAACATAATGTCTCCAAAAGCTGTAATGGATAAATGTTACACCGTAACAATGGCAGGGACTTAGTGTGGGCTTGTTATAAGATTTTGTGAAGATAAATGCATTGCCCCGCCTTCTGACATGGACATGAACATGACAAACAGCACAAGTTTGTCAGTTCGCTATATTACAAGTAATCTACAGTGTATCTAAACTTTTGTGACAGAGGAAATGAGCAGCAATATTCATTTGTTTTTTTGCAGGGAGGAATCCTTACCAGTGTTGACAGTGCCGTCGTTGTTGATAGAGGCCAGCACACAGGGAAGTGGATCGCCAGCTTTCTGCTGAACCTTGTCACTGGTCAGCAGTTTGAGCTGCTGCGATGTGACAGGTGGAAAGCGATAGAACTGGAAGGTGAAGTAGATGTTGTCGGGCCAATTGGGGCCGACACCCGCTGTTGGGATTCTGTCAAAAGACGGGAGTTCTGTAAATATTCAGAAAATAACAACCGTATTTCACAGTGCCATATCTGAAAGCAATGCGGCATGCAAACAAATGCACAAGTGATTGATTTACATCCCTGGATACTATCAATTAAACACTAACTGTGGTGTTTTTATTCCCAAATCCATGTGGGGAGTAGAGTGGTATGCATATTTGAAAATTAATGTGGGAAAATGCCATTAACAACCTGGGAGAGTAAATCACATTTCAGCTAATGACCACTTCAGAAAAGAGTCAAATCAAATATGCATGTCTCGCACGTCCTACCAGAGCCGGTAATTCAGATTTACAGCTACTTAAAAGTGAAAACCCAATAATCAGAATGAGGATTAGAACTTAAGGGGGTAAATCACAGCTTAAAAGTGGCTATAAATTGGACTGGTGATTGAGCAGGTACAAAGTCAGCACTACACCTTTGATTCATGCTAAGCAGATAGCTCGGCTCCTTCATAAAAACTAGAGGCAGCATGAAAATTAGTTTTTGGATCTGTGGGAGACAGGAAGTCTTGTCTGTTTATGTATTAATATGGTTATATTCTCTAAACACAAAGGGACTCGTTTTTTTGTTTACGAGGACTCCTATGGTGAAAAAAAAGAAAGAATTTGTGACTCAGGGAGCCTCCCGGTGTTGTGTATTCCTTTTCACATAAACACCACCCTCTGAGTGTGATTTCACACACACGTATACAGACCTAAACACACACTTCAGTCTGCTGACGGCCTGCAAAAAGTCCCGGTGAGCCTGCAAGCACTCAATTTAGCGCCGAACACATTAAATAATGAGCGAGTCTCAGGATGAGCTTCTTTCTGTTTCCGTCTGATAAACAGATTAGCAATCAGTCGTCGGGTATTGAATAATGAGCAGAAAAGAAGACGCAATTGAAAACAAGCAGGGACTTGCTGGGAGGCCCCCCACGATCACAGACAGGCCCGTCAGAGTCGAAAATTTCAAAGTGGAATCTAATAAGAGCAGTGTGTGACCTCCCTGTCAATCACACGCTCGGATATTCCACTGTTAAAGATGCTGCCGTGCATCATCCTCACAGAAGAGCCGGCATAAATATTCATTCTGTAAACAGACAATATTGATAATTATGGTGCCCCGGTGAAAGGTAGAAATTGTATTGCTATCCATGGGCTCCCCGCCTGGCTAAGTGCTACTGCTGCTGCTGCCTAAAACCTCTGCCATGCATGTTTGTCATAATAATGAGATAACCCCTGACCCACTCTACAGCAAGCCACAGAGATTCAGATACACACATATGCAATGTATGCTCAAGGGTTTCAGGCAGCACCTCAGAATGTCTTAAGGTCACCTTGGAAAAAAACCAAAAAAAAAACCAACAGAATAATCAAATAAGATCATACCTTCACACAACACAAATTCAAGTAAAAATCCCAACTCTGATATTAAAAAATCTGTTTTGTTTCACTGAGTCCCACTGATAATAATCTAGTTTTTATCTCCCCGGAGGCTTTTCAATATTTGTTGAAGTTGTAATCTTACAATATAACAAGGTTTTTACAACCAAACTTCCTTCCTGCAGAAAGGAGGTGATTTAATTGCCAGTCTGTGTGGAATAAACACGGCAATGATGCTGTGCTAAGGAAAGCTGGAGGTAGGGAAGATGTAATTATTGGCTGTTTTGTTCAGCCTCAGTGGGGAAAATCAAGTGAAAAGGGAATATGGAAAGAATGGGTGTATTATGCCCAATGTGTGGATGCCCAATCAGGATTTAGGGTGAAGTGGAAACAGTAGGTGAGTCTTTAAATTATAATGTCAGCCCGTGCAGGTAATCATTTGCCTGTAAGCCTTCAAATTCCCCTCTTGGCAAACCTGGGGTTTGTTTACAACCTGTCTGATCGTCTGACTGATCGTGATCTTTACTACGTCACAGTTTGCCCAAACCAGAGTTTTCCTGTGAATGGCTCACATTTCAGCAATATGTCACAGTGCTGCCCATTTGTTCAACTAACAAGCTGAGTTTGGTTTAGTCCTCTTGTGGCAGCAATTTAGGAAGAAAAGTTAACATAATACTTTTGTGTTAATCTGCTCTATATATGCTTGATTTTAGAGGCTGGAACAGAGACTGACATTAACTGACACAAACAAACAAAAAACACTTAAATGTCTGACAAGAGTGATGTCAAAACATGCAATTTGAACATGTAACCTTGAGTTCTGTTGTTTCTTTTTTTTTTTACTAATATCTGACATTTTAAAGACAGAAAAACAAATATTTCTGTAAATGAAATCCTTGTTAGAAATCCTTGTTGTCTGTGTTTATCCATTACTCATACAGACATGTGTTGCTCGGGCGATCTCTGTTGCCCTTCCAGCAGAAACACTTCACATCTTAAGTATTCAAGCAAGTGCCATATTTTTGTCGAAAAGGCGGAGCATTTTCAGCTATGTGACGTGATTGGATGATTGGATGAGAGCACTATCAAATATAAATTCAAGTCATCTGCTCGTCTCTAAAGTTCAAAGCACCCTCAGGTGACTCTGCGTGATGTTAATGGCATTTATTATCACACGGGAAGAGCCAGGAGAACATTTTTGATCTACATATATTAATTCACGCCATCGACAACAAACCAAATCTGTCAATTCACACCCAGCAATGAGAACGGCATTGTGCGTCGCGTCTCTTAGCAGCAAGAAATGACAGAGGTTGGTAGCCATGGCAGCGTGGTGGCGAGTCTATGACAAACAAGACAGATGTGAGTTGGGTTTATCAATCTGCTGACAGTACGGATGACAAGATAGAAGGACACACAGTGGTGTGTTTTGTACCCATCCTTCAGCAGCACCCCCTCCACTGTCAGCCCCTGACAGAGAGGACACTGGCTCCAGGGTTTTTATGACGCGCCGCTGACAGTGACACGATTCTTCCCATGCTGTCGGTAAATGTGTTTTTGGAGTTTTTTCTGCAATTTGTGAGTGTATGTCTGCGTGCTGTATGTACTTGGCATGTGCGTAGAGGATGACTGTGAGGATTTTATGCCTGTATGGCTTAAGTGCATTGACGTTTTGGATGCAGTTCAATACAACAAAAAAGAAAAAAAAAGGAAGGAGAGTTCTTAAGGCAAGCAGGGCATTTTCCTTGGCCTTTAACCAAGATGCATAAAGGACGGATCTCTTCCTGTACACAATTAAATGGCCTGTGGCTCTGTGCACAATGAGATGCGAGTGAAGTGCTGTCAAATCAACAACAGCGCAGCAACAACAACAACAACAACAGTTCTGGCTTTTTGACACGTATTATTATATTTACAGTTATACTTACCAAGCAGAGCATATATGCCTTATCGATTCTGATCTGTATGACAACAGCAGATACATTGTGAAGGATGTGCTGCTGCTGGCAGTTACTAGTAACACTGTAGCCACTGGTGACCCAGGATGGCGGACCTCACCTGCTGAACGCCAGAAACTGGAACACCAGCAGGTTGCCCTGTAGCTGGTCAGTCTCCTCGCGCTGGGGGTCAAAGGGCACGGGCTCTGTGGGGTCCAGGACTTCCGCCACCTGCCCGCTACAGTCGACAATGTCAGGGAAGCCAGCGGAGTAGAGGTGTGCCATTGAGCTCCTGGAGCTGACTGAGCAGGAACTAAAGGAGAAGGGTTAAAGAATCATGAGCGCACATCGATCACTCTCCAAGCTGAAAAAGATTTCAGTGAATGCCACTCCAGATGCTTTATGAGCAGCAGGAGGTAATGTGTTTAGTCCCTGGTGCGCTGGCCTCACTTGGGTGATTTGTGGTTGTAAACGACCCAGCTCAGTTTATCTTGGATCACTTCCATTTAGACTCAAGATGTTAATCTTTTGGGAGATAACTTCAATTTACTTACTTCTCTCGCCTGTTAAGCTGAACCTGAATTTCAACACCTGGCTGGACCTCACAAAAAAAAAAATCAGTGAAACAGTGATTAAACAGCATGAGGATGTCAGCAATATCCGTCAGGCAGCGGCGAGGCGAGAACGCTTGCGGAGGAGAGAGCCAACGGGTGCCAAAGCGCTCCCTCAGGATTTTCAAGCATAATTGGCAGTTATCTCTAATCATGGCGGCCACCTGTTTTTCCACAACTATGGTAACATTCATAACTTATACTTTCAACGCTGACACCAAACACTCTGGGTATGATAAACACAGTGCACAGATGGCTGGCTAAAGTGCAAGCACAGGGAAATTAACAATAATGTTTGGGCTTATCATAACAGCGAGGCTGTCCGGTTGGTAAACAGTTGAGCCCACAGCGTCACATTTTGTGGAAGAAGGAAGCCTTGATCAAACTAATTAAGGCAGCAACAGTGAAGAAGACAGTCGATCTGGGTTTTCCTCTGCGGCTCTGTCGATTTCATGCTCTCCCCCTCTCTTCCCCTTCGCTCAAAGTTCTATCTTAATTTAGCCCCGGTGGATTAATATGCAAGCCATCATTTCTATTTCAAAAGGGGCTCAATCAGATATGCACGGCAACTTCAATTAAACTTCTTAAGAGTTCATTGTTCTTCTCAAAGAAGTGGGTCATTCCACGTCAAAAAACAGTCAAAAAGATGTTTTGGCTCCGAGTGAAGAGGCAGAGATGTTTCAGCCCACTGAACTGAAGAGCATCATGTCTGGATCCAAACTCTGGGATTGGGAAACTGTTTCGGTGCCAGCTGCTTATTTACAGACTCTCTGCACTAATGCGATGCCTTGTTTCAGAGTTATTATTTGCTAGGTGTACACTCTCTTTTGGTGTCTCGCCTCAACAGACCTGGCTGCATTACCACAGCCATTACGATGCCCTTTCCCAACTTTGTTATTTGCTGCAAAGCAAACCGAGAGCTAATTTTTATTGTGCTCTGTGACTCTAAATCACCTTCAAAACCTCTTCCTTACAGCCGGCTGTGAGAATGAATTTTCACACTAGCAAACAATGCTGAGGCCATTAGCCAAATTGGGATGTAAAGGCTGACACACCAGTTTCTTTAAATTGGCTCTGAGCTGAATTCTCCTATACAATGCTGCTATGCTACCCGGTGAACACATGCTGCCAATTAGTGAGCCGATCGATATCGCTCTGTCGACAGCAAGACAGTAAACTGCCGTGGTAATGAAGGACTGTAAGAGTGCTCCCACTGAGACTCCGAGGCAGATACAGCAGTCGCATGTTAAAAGGATGTTCAGAAGGGCTTTCATCCAATAACGTCTCCTGTCAAACATGAATAGCACTTATGTCACCCTCAACCTATGCTGCAATGGAGAGGCTGGCCACGCGAGAAACTGTAGCAAGGTGCCACTTACAGAAAATAGAAATTGGAGAAAAGGTGAAGAAAGACGAGAGATGCTTAAATCATTCTAGTTTCATATATATATGGAAAACACTATAAAAAACACTAGAATATCCTTTTACCATCAAGGGCTGACCACCAATTTAATTCTACTGAAGTCAGTAAAGCCGCACTTAATGAGTCAGTAAAGCCGCACATAATGAGCAGTATCATATTGACCACTACTGTTTTATTGATTACAGCTGGCCTCTTTATTGCAATTCATGGTACAAAGTCGATCCCAACAGCAACATATATGAGGCGGACATTCCTTTATATCTCCATATTCGGGTTTCAAAGAGCAGAACGGTCCCAGTTGCTGGATTTAATATCAGTTTATGCAAATGATCCACGTTAAAGGGAATTCTGGTATTTTTCAAACGTGGGCCCTATATTTGACATGTTTTGGTATGTAAATGATTCGTATGTGCCAAAAGTTTATGGAATCCGTCCAGCAGATCAGCTGGGAGCTGCGACACGGCTACGATGGCTGCAATGTAACCCACTGGGGCTAACTATGACCCTCAAGGTTACATCCACTTAAAGTGCTTGTTTCTGCTGCTTGCTATTTTAAGTGTCTGATAACAGTACTGAAAGGATTCCGACAGAGATAAGGCCTTTTGTAATCAGATACATAAGTAGCCTCAAGGAGAAATCTCGCTCTGAAAACCCGCGAGGGATGAGTTGTTGCAGGAAGACGACAGAGGAAATGTGAGTTAGAACTGGAGAAATGAGAAGTTTACCTAAAGGAAATGCCAGCAAGAATTTATCTCCAAAGTTATAGCTAACTATTAAACTGATTTGACACTTAAGATGAGGCAACGATAACTATTCAGTTCAAGACAAGTCGAGGTGTGTGTTTCTGGCTCTGTTGCATACGTCATGACTGACGACTGAGGGGATCTACTTGAGCAATGTTAGTCATTTACACACTAAAACATTTTAATATAGGGACGAGGTCTACATTTCAAATTCCCTTTTAACATGAGTGATGATAACTGAAACCCAAAGAGGAGAAAATGAAAAACGATGCCATGAAAAAACACGTTTAAGGAAATAACACCAAGAATGTTTTATGAAACCATTTAGAAGAGATGTTTACAATTAAAGAAGGTAAAACAAAACACATTTTGCTTTCTATTTTTTTTTCTTTGTCAACACTATCCACGCAATAGTGACTGAATGTAAAACAGCAAACTCACAGCATGATATTTCACTCTAAGATTCCTGTCCTGTTAAGCCTGATGGTATTTATACATGGCAGCTTCAACAAAAAATTGTCACGGGGGCTTTTGGCAGATTAAGTGAACCTGTTACTTTCTACAGCAGATCATTCACCATGTCTGAAATAGTCAATAGAGGTGGCTCACCTAGGCACATTCATCCCCAGTGTGATGACAGGGGCATGGACAGGGGTGAAGGGCAGCTCCTGAAGTTGGTCTCCTTCATCTAGAGCTGAAGGTGACACGTCCCCATCCCGCTGATGGTCCATTTCCAGGTGGACTATGTTGCTGACACCTGAGTAGGCCTGGAACAAAGTGGGATGATATAGATACAGGTAAAGACCAGCCAGTAATCCCAACCTTAACCCCCTAAGATTGGGTCTCTTTATTCAATAGAAACCATTTAAAATCAGGTGCAGGATGTCCTCCTTCCCCCTGCTGTACAGTATATAGGAATGAGATGTTTTCATCTGTTTTCATCAGGATTTTTGTTATTTTGCACCCAGCAACTTGGCAGTGAGAGAGAGCAAATGGTAGAGTTGCACAAACAGATTCTGGAAAAGGCCAAACGCTCTGGCAGCTCCAGCTACACACTTACAGAGGAATTACACATCTTCAACACACAGTAGCCATATATACATAAGGAGCTTACCCTCGTCTATTTTTACTCAGTCCTTGTGAATGCTTGCATTAATTCTGAGTACCCATCTGTGAATTACAAGGCACTAAAAAGATTTGTTCATCAACATAAAAGTCTACATGTAGCCAATTATATTTTCTTATATGAGGGGTGCTCGTATGTTGGAGCATCTTCCTAGCATTTATAAGGTTATGAGTCATTGTTCAGTGCAAGGTGCAACTTCTCTGGATCATAAAATTAACACCTGTAAATTGATATGTTGATGATGAGCAAGGTGATGTGTGAAACTTGGCCCTCCTATTCTTATTTCAGAGGTTGGAAAACGTCTGAGGTAAAAAGTGTTACTTTGTCTTAGCCACCTCTCCCTACAAGCTGCCCTGCCAAGTATAAATCACACCGACAGTGTGGCAGGCTGAATTCTGAGATTTCCTCCTGGATATTACTCTCTGCATGTTTCCTTTGTGTCGAACTTTTTTATCGCTTCTGTTTGAAAACTCTCGATCGAATCTGCTTTTGTGTGCCTTGCTATCTACAGAGACCTCTGTGAAACACCTGTTTGTTAAAAAAAATGTTGTATAAGTAAACTTGACACAGGGACAATTCATCGCCAAGAGAAAGTGGTAAGGTGTGCCAATGTAATATCTCAAGCTATCGCAGGGCACAATATGTGGGATAAACTTTAAAGAGATGATTCAGCTCAGATAGTATAGCCGTCGGAACAACAAATACAAGGCATGCAAATACCTGTCTGGATTCATTGCAGCAGCAACTTGGGTGATCTGCTCTCGCTTGATTTCGACCTAACATACAAACCAGACTTAAACATACAGTAGGAGCTCATTGTATGTTAGTGTTGAACTGCCGACTTCATTCTACATTGCTTGTTAGCACATAACATGAAAAGACCAACACTAAAAATGAAAAATGTGTTTGTCCAACTGTCAGTACTTTTCCATTTCCCTACTCTGCCTGTGGCTTATTCTAAGTGAAGATGCAAATCTTTGAAAGTGGGTCAGACATACCTCGTTCAATTTCTGGGAGAAAAAAAAAGGCTCAGTTATTTCCAAAAACAGCTGTTTGGTGAATTTATACACATTCATCTGATGTGTCTCTCTTATGTTTCTTAAAACGTTTTTGGTGAAGCTTTAGGGCAAAGAGGAAAAATGAGGTTTTAGACACACAGCACTTGTGATCAGGATTCAAGTAATTGTTAGCTTTGGTCATGAGATCTGTTGACATTAAAGAAAACATCGACAGCTTTATCTTTGGAAAATAAAAGATTTTACGAAGAGTTTCCTTGGCAGAAGTATTCAGTACTAAAAGGAAAAGTTTTAGTGAATAAATTCAGGTTGATAGTTTGTGTAAACAACACAGGTGGTTGGTGGAACACGCAAAGATCTGAAATTCTCTACGGGCAAGTACACAGCTAAAAATACCTTGAGAATAAAGGTCCCAATAATGAGTTCAAAACACGTGAATATTTGCCCGGGTCTGAAAGGAGCTTTCAAGGACATTCCTGTTTTCCCAAAATTAGTACAAAATAACATAAATCTTTCCAGGAAACCGTCAAGGACCCATAAAGTGTTTACTTTTTCTTATGAGAAAATGCTTTATTTTTGTGGTGCGTTAATGTCCCTTCATGCCGTGAGAGAACCGTGGTAACTTTTAATTGAACAAAGTGCCATCCTAACTTTTCAGTAAATGCCAACAACTTATTGTTTATGTTTTGACTTTGAGGCACTCTTGCATTTAAGCTGCAGTGCAGTTACTGACATTCTAGTGTTTAACAGCATCAGTTCTTCTCATCCGTTTTTAAGTCTTCTTACTTCACAATAACAGCTATTTAGGAAAGGAAAAATACACTGTAATGCCTGCGGTTCACATTCAACATTTAAGAATTTCTTTTTGGCAAACATTAATCCTCTCTTCATTGTCATTGACAGACACGCAGCTGGAGGGGTATTAGCGCAGATAATTAGCAAAAGAGTGCTAATGGTGTCATTTTCCAGTCAAGTGTGTTTTATTCTGGAGTTTGATACATGCACATGGTTCAATTGGCCTACCAGAGGACATGCATGGCTGTGCATTATGGGACTTTACATTAAACATGCCGGTAATAACATCAACCAGAGTCATGCAGCAACATACACATCCATGTTTCTCCTCTGATCAAACAGCCTGCGATATAATAACCTTAGACGGTGCCAAGGCGCGCTGGAGAAGCCTTCACATGTTCCAATGGCTGAAAGTAATGGATTTATACAGCATGTGAACCTGCTGCCATCAAGCATACGGTGTATGATGACATGTGAGTAAGTGCTTTTTATTAGCAGGTATTTTGCAGGATATGGACAAGGACAAATAGAGGTCCAAACAATAAATCCTGCAAGCTACTATAATGACTCAATATATGCAAAGAGAATGTCAGAGAAACCGTCTTACAGTATCATAACAGATAACTAATAACAGCAAATGGACTGGAGATATAATGCATCACACTAATCAACGACTTTAATGTCGACAGGGTTTCTCAGGGCATTGTACAGTCAGCCGCAGAGTATAAAACAAGCAGGCGCAATCAAGCAACTGTCACCTTAGTATAGAAAAAATGATATTTATAAAGGAGTATCAGGACGGTGCTGCTGACGCGAGTTTATGTAACTAGTAAAGGAGAAACACTGCAGTCTTTTTGTCACTGCTGAAAAGTTTTATTCATAAGGATTGAAACACATCCATCGTCACTTCAGCTAACTACAGGATTTTGCTGCTACAGCCTTAACTGGGTCAGGTATGACCAGTAGATTAAGGTAACTGATGTTGGCAAACCTTAGGTAAATATTATCCCCCTTTTGTAACTGAAGTTAGAAGTGTGTTTCAGGACTCTTCACTACTTTTGCTGCTTGTTGATGTTTTAGTGTTTAGCATTACGGCAAAATTCACAATTGTGGCAACAAAAGTTATACTGTACAGGTTCACTTTAAGGGCCATGATAAACCAGGCCGACAAAAAAAGAGAGGAAGACTATTGACCAAAAGGAAAAAAATGCATTAATAATTAAGGTTCAGGTACTCAAAGTGGTTTGAAAAATGGGCCTTCTTCAGGGTGTATTGACCAGACCAACAATCGTCTACTGGGCAATGACAGCGCCATTGGTGAGTGTAGTGGCGCTAGTTGTCGCAGCGTGTCGAGCATAGTTAACACTAGTCAGTGGCTTTCTGGGTGACTGAGCATGTGAAATCAGCAGCGGAGCAAGTCGGTAAGCGACATCACCCTGACTGGTTGTTCAGTTAGCCGAATCAGTGCAAAAGAAGAGAAACGGAAGAAGAAAGAGAAAGCCCATTAAGCCTGTCGCCGTCAATTATTTCACATTTAGCACAGTTTCACCTTATATTTCACCCCTGCCTCTCTGTCAGTGCCATTTGCAACAAATTCCGACAAATTCTTGATTAGAAGTGGCTATATTAGCAAGAATGGTGTCAAAGTTATAACAATTTGTACAGCTGCACTTCTGAGTTTCCGGTTCCCCTTTTTGATTAGCAGATACAGACTTCTGCTACCTGGTGGTGTGGAGAGTTATTTCCTCCATCACATGCACAGAACTTACAAGCCAATTGGCCGCTCCCTGTAGTCTCTGCGGTGTGTTCTACAACAGGCAACCTGATTTGACGCAACAGTCAGCCTCAGTCACCACAAGTTCTGTGATGTCTGTCTGGTAGATATGGGCCCTAAAACCAGCTGGCAGTTTTGTCACATTGGCTAAACCAGTGGTTCCCAAGCTTCCCTCAGCTTGTGACCCCTTAAAATAACCGTTTCATACTCATTCCCCAACAATGTCAGCTAAATCAACATTAATGCGTTATACTGAATCAGAATAAATCCCCCTGGTGGAGAAGTTCAAGTTTAATTATTTAAACATCTAAATCTGCAAGTAACTCTAAAGCAACCCAAATTTTGAGGTTGCAATATCTTTGGAGTGCTGTCAAATAGCAGTCTGATAGCTGTATAGTTGAATGCATGGAGGTCAATGAAGATATGAACAATTTGTAGGCAAAAGCAGCTAAACCTGGGCCGAAAAGTATACGCCCACAGCCCCAGCGAGGAGGGGGGGCCCCCGCATCCCATATGGGCCTCTGTCCCGCCTGCACCAAACGACATTCTGATGAGTTATGTGAGGATGAAAGGCTATCAAATGCAGAGGAGCACTTTAAAGTGTCAGTATTTTACGCAGCTCTAGACACTGCCATTGCGCAGGTAACACACAGGTTTCAGGGCATGCAAGAGGTGGCACGGAGGTTTGGGTTTTTACGCCCACAAGAACTTTTGTTAAAATCCGATGGTGAACTGTATACATCAGCAAGTGCTTTAACAGACCAATACAAAGATGACTTGTCTGCGGATTTTCCACAACAAGTTCTTTCATTTAGAAGCGCATCTGCGTCCACCATAAAAGAAATCGAGCTTGGCTCAGTTCAAGATTTGGCACACACTCGATTCGTAAAGCACCACTCCATATTACCAAGTGTGTCTGATGTAGCCATGGCTATTAAACTACTTCTTACTCTACCTGTAACTGTCACAAGCACCGAAAGATCCCTCTCAAAACTTAAACTAATTAAGACATATCTGAGAAGCACCATGGCACAGGTAAGACTGTCGGGGCTGGCCATACTGAGTATTGAAAATAAACGCGCACGCAGTCTGGATTTGAAGAGGGTGGTATGGAATTTTGCTCATCGATACGCCAAAAGATCAAAGCATGTAAGAAAACATGTTGACCTGTGAATGTGTATTCACAATTGACAATGTATTGATCTGTTTGATTAAGTGATTTGAAATAAAAATTATTTGGCTGTAAGGGAAAAGCTTGTTTTGTCCTCATAGTGCAGTTGTGTAACAATCTGAGTGGGCTTTTTAAAGTACCTTTGATTGTGAAATCCTGCACTCTGCGACAATGAATAATGAGGAGGAGTCAAATGAAGGACGATGGACAGTGTCACAGACAGCTCCTGGCATCATCACCGGCCGTGCGCACTAATGATGTGTGTGTTTATGTGTAGCAGCGGTCGCAGTTTCCCGCATAAAAAAATGTGATTAAATGTGTGTTATCTAGCAAGTGTTGGTCGGTAAATTTACCAATTACAATTCTATCCCACAAGTACTGACATGATGTTGCATTTGCTTATCAACGGGGAAGTGAGATCCACATGGTCAGTCGGGACGCATTTTAATGCCTGTGTGAACAAACGTACTTAGAGCTGTCCATTTGTCATCTGATCACAAAGGTAATAAATACAGTCATAATACCAGGTGTAAAGAGCCTCTAAGACACATGTTGCAGACCGCCCCCCATCCCAACAACAACAAAAAATGTTTTTAATAGGGGCCCCTCAAGGATAGTCGCGGGGGGCCCCCGCACATTTACGTTACGGTGCTGAGCTAAACAGTATAGGTATGTTTTAAGATATGGGTTAATCCTACGAAATAAAAAACACTCGCTATTGAACTGTACTAGTGTCATTTTTCAGAGTATAACGAGAGCCTATTGCTAGAAATATTTTAAAAAATGCTAAAATATAGGATGTTTTAAACTTTTGACCACCAGCTGCAGATACAAATGAAGCAGATAAGTTGTTCTGACAGTTCCACA
This sequence comes from Diplodus sargus, assembly GCA_903131615.1. Taxonomy (NCBI): domain Eukaryota; kingdom Metazoa; phylum Chordata; class Actinopteri; order Spariformes; family Sparidae; genus Diplodus; species Diplodus sargus. The sequence goes on from CAEMYA010000117.1 coordinate 2,887,329, forward strand.
GCACGACCTAGTCAGTCTGTCAGAACCAAATTGAATTGTGCCTTTTTTTAGCCATATTGTGTGCCTGATTATATTGTTATCTCCAGTAAGCCTGAGCCACACTTCCTGGATTATTCCTGCAATATGATTCATGGCTTAAGCTATATGGATTTCCAGCTTGAAATATGGGAGAAACCTATTAATGCTACTGCTGTCTAGTTAGACTATGAGCAAAGTTCTGTGATCTACTGTGATAACAAATGGGTACCAAGAAAACTTATTATAGACAGGCTAATCAACAAAGGAGACAATGATGCATGGTATGTTCAACATCGCATATTTTACTACTTGAAAATATGAAGATTACTGTTATTGTTACTGTAACTACGACTAGATTGCCATAGAGGCTCACTTGTGGGTCTGCAAGTTGCCTCATCACACTCTGCTGTCATTCAGACAGTCTGTCTCTGGAAAACTCTTGGGAAACAGCTACGAATGTAGGCTAAGCCCTTGGTTGTCTAGTCAATCCACATTTTAAGCTCATCAATAGCTGTTGGTAATGACCAAAAGAATTAGACTGCAACCAAAATGAGTTTTCCTTGCAGGGTGTCTGGGCTCACCCTCAAGGACACAGGCAGACATCTGGAAGTTGTTTGAGCATCTGATAGAGACGCTTTCTATGAAGGTATCTCAAGCACGACTTGTCAAACTGGGAGGAGCGCCTGGGGCAGAGACAGAACACAATGGACGGATTATGAATCCCACCTGGCCTGGGAACATTTAGGAATGTACTCAGCGATGGATTACAAGGTCAAGATATCTGCATTTGTCACGTCCACAGCAATGATAAACGTCTTAACTCCTGTCTTACTACATTACACCTGTCACAGCTCAGTGCCCTCGCTGACTTGACGTGATGACAGTGAGTACTTAGACCAATATCCACGTGACTGACATGTTGAACGTTTTCTATTTACCAAAGCCATTTGTAACATACTAAGGTTTGACTATAGCACTAACTTCACTCCGGATAAGCTATTTTGCCTGAATGGCGAGAAGAAGAGCAATGGACTGGAGAGAGAAAGTCTACAGAACCGACACTTTAGCATGTGCACTAGTCAGTTCACAAATCCCTATACAGCTCGAAATGTCATCCTGAAGTGACGATTTTTCTCCATCACTTCATAGTACATATCATATAAGAAGGTGCAGAATGACTTTGATGAGCAGAAAAAGATTCAGGGTTAATCCCAGGATTAAAGCGTGATGCTTTCTCATCCATTCTGTGAGATGTTAGTTGTCACAGAACTGTTTCTACTCTGCTGTGGGCTGATTTCCAAATATATGCAATCTTTGTGGGTGAACATGGACTAAATTAGCAAAGACAAAAAATGACTCTGCCTGCTGTTTCCCGGCAGCAAACACCTACACCCGAGGGTAACAGGTTATCCTCGTGTCATTTCAGGAAATTATTCAGTGCTATTAGCTCTGAATCAGCACAGCGTCGCTGACTTCCTCGTTCCTGCTATCCCCTGGCTGCAATGATAGGATTTTATTCAGATGCAAAAAGCTTGTTAGCAAATACTGCCAGTCAGGTCTTTTCTCATTATTAACTGTACGCCACTTCACTGGAATCTACAGAGCCCTGGAGGTGACATGGATGGTTTTGTTTTATCCTATAATAACTCGCACTCGCGAGATTGTAAGTAAGATGGAGTGGCACTCTGGCTCAAACGATTGAATGAAGTGAACGTTGTGGTATGCGAATCACGAACAAGTGCCGTTTACTTCAACAACTTATACTGTAACACTGTTCTCAGTAGCAGTGTCGTATCGTACATAGTCGCCATCTTGTTGCACTCTGACCTCTCTACGTACAGCGTGTTAACTGTGACCTGTCTTATACAACAGCGCCCCCTTGTGGTATAAAGAGCATAAGTATATCCGTTGCATATGATAACAGAACACAACAAACGTGTTTAGTGTCACCGTGAAAGCTGAGAGAATATGGTCCGTGTCAGAATGTCGTGGAAAATTGAAGGTATATTACTGAAATTCAGGCTTTCTGTCACAACTTTCACATGAATATGATTCTATTTGCACCTGCATCCATTGTTAATCGTTTGTCCTGATTGCCAGTTGTTACTGCTGCAACGTTATTTCACAAATTAATTATAACCAAACTACTATTACCTTGACAACTCCTCCATCATCATGGCTAGCATAATAGCAATTAAAACAGCTTGTATAATAGCTATTAAAACACCTGGACACTTATCTTGGATCATCAATCAACTAGTACGTGTACCTACTTACTGTTACACAATAACAATAAGACACTTTATTAACTTTTATTATTTAATTAATCAATTAAAATTCTGAGATGGTCTCGATCCATGATAACAAGCCTGCATCTAACCGACTGCACTGTTTAATTACGTCAAAATGCGCATTAATTAATATATCACACGTGGGAGACACTTAGTCACAAAACATCCATGTCACCTCCTGGGCTCCATAGGAATCCACAAACTTTCAATATGTTGGAGCTGGCTTGGAACACCAGTTATTAAAGACTGTTCACATTGGGTTTGGACTCCTTGGATTGCTATAGTGTGGTTTGGTAGTTCATTGCAGGGTTTACTAAATTATCACCCGCTATGAGAGCAGGGAATATATTGTTTTTACCTTGTGTGTCTGTCTGTTGACTAGCGCTGGTGTGAGCCCAACACAAGATGCCTCTAGTTTTGAAATACTTTTAAAACAACTGCTGTATTTCATCAAGGTCTGCATTTGAATACTAATGCCTTGACCGTACTGGAGTTGATAGAGAAAAAAGGCAGATAAGTGAGAAAAAAAGGGTAAATCATTATTAAAAGTGGTCCTGGACAAAGCAGATTAAACCTATTTTCCGAGGGGGCAAAACACAAGGTTATGCAGGATACTGGATACCTTAAGAAAGATTGAAGTGGCCTTTGTAGAAAGATTTGAAAAGTCAAGTCAAAGAATAATGTTTCTTTTGATTATGAAGATGAAAAGGAGTAGCGCCGACACCTCCAGCAGCTCCAGTATAGCTCCAAAAACAAAGAGTGCGCGGGGCTGGAGTTCACTTTAGAGGTTTGGCGTGTGTGTGTCTCCATGGGTATGAGGCTAGGGGCAGAGTGCTGTAAAGGTGAGTGTGTCTTTGAACTCTATTGAGTGACTGTCTGCATTTCCTTAGGGATGTATAAAGGCTTGCCATGTTGTGTATTGCTGTGTCTGAATGTGCACTTTGTGTGTAAAGGCATCTATGACTCTTTTGCTTAATGTTTATGTATTTTTGCTCAGCATTTACGTGCGTGAGTACAATGCTGTGTGTGTGTGTGTGTGTGTGTGTGTGTGCGCGTGCGTGTGAGCGTACGGGGGTGGAAATCTTACGACATGTGACAGCTGGTGGGCCGATGCCAACGGGGAAGGATGGAGCAGAGAAGGAAACGACTGTTGCCATGGTAACGCCGAGCTGGAGTGGCTGATGGTCGGGTAGCGTGAAGTAGCTGCCAGCTGAGACAGTGAGAGCTGCAAAGAAACAATGCAAATGATTCGCTGTTATTATTATGATTAGGAACAACAGGGCTCAGGAATATACTTTACGCCGGAGAGACACATGTGCCATCTCAAATGACAACAACAGACCATTACACTGCCTTAGCACTTACAAGCCCTTCTCTCTCCACCCGTTCCTCCACCCACGATCCTTTAACACTGTCAGCCCTCAGCAGGTTGAATACAAAACAGTTTTTATGCTCTCTATTTGCTTCTGAGGACTTTTGACTGGAAACAAAAAGAATGTAGTTACTAATTTGAGAGTTGGCCCTCACAGTTGTCGTTAGAGTTTTACAAGGGTGTTAAACAGATACAACAGTGGACTTTTTTTAATATGATTTAATGACAGCTGAGCAGCACCACCACTCCACTTGCACTCTACAGAAAATAAGGTTAAAACAGTTTCAGCTTTGAGTGTAAAGCAATAGCCACTGGGTGTACAGTGCAGGACACAGATTTTTTTTTGAGACAATCTTCCAAGAAAAACAACATCAGCCGTTTGAACAGGTGCCCCAAAACACCTTGTGTTAACACCGTGGAACAGCACACAGTAGAGCACATACCTCCGCCAAAACCCAAGAGTCCCTTTTAATTCAGTCAAGCCTAAATTCAATATCAAACCCGATAGCCAATCTGGGATTTGTATGAAATTGTACTCAGTCAGAGATACCATCATCAAGATCTGTGCGTTATTCCCTGGGTAATCAATAAAAAATGTGCTATTTCGCAATGTTAAAGGAAGTGAAAAAGAATTCCTCGATCAGCACCAACTGTTCTTGGACAAAACCCAATCTCAATCCAAGACTCGTGGAAATCTGTTCAGTTAGATTTTTGTGTAATCCTAATGACTAATAGACCAATTACCTCCTTGGCAAAGGTAATTGTGGTAGGAGCAAAGGAGGTAGTGAGGGGACGTTACTAGAGAGGGGGGAAAAGAAAACCAAGGTCCTGTAACCTTGATTAAGTTGTAATTTTCCAACCTTAGTCACAGTGTTGTCACATCATTAAAAATAAATAAATAAATAAAATTAATAAATAAATAAAAAAAGGTAACTGTGTTCAGCAACAGTCTTGGACTGCATGGACAATGATGTGTTGTCCTGCTGATAGGGATGTCAGACATTGCAGGAGGCATGGAAAAACAATATATATTGTCATTTCATTCATAGCTTCTTAAAGACTTTTGAGGGACAGAGAGTGGTGAGTTGAAGTGATGGTAGCTTACCACAGTTTGAAAGAATGGTTAAGCAGAAGAAATTGAAATGTATAAATGAAAGAATATTGTGTTTCTACCAGAGGAGGCTCCAGTTATTGGCACATTTGTGACTTAGGGCTAAGAAGTAATTCAAGACTAGTAATTCTTGACATGGTTCCAAGTGAAATGCAACAAAAAAGAAAGATAATGAACAACTGGAGGTTGTGTTTGATGTACACTATAAGAGAGACACATTTGATTGAATCAAATATTACTTTTCTTCTTTAACATAGGAATTCTGAATGCATTTGCTGAATCCCAGTAAACATATACTGATACAAGAGCCATATCGCTTTTCCAGAGCAAACGTCTGAGCTAAAGACAAACCTCAGCACTGGAAGTAGATTCTTTGCTGTTAATTTGTCAGGACTGCTGTACATCTTAGCGTTCTTCACTTCTACTATTTTTGCATATCCTGACACCTCGTCATGTATTAACACTATATACTATGGCTTCAGGAAGCAAGCTTATGACTCAGTGCTACCTGGAAGATTTGAAATGCGTCTGCCAGACGTTCATAATTACAAGTACATTTTCACAATGGATGTTAGGCCTGAATTCTTCTCATCTTCACCATTTCCTACCACTTATCCACTTTGACAAGATGAGTAGCTTAGAAGTCAATTCCCAGGCCAGCTGAAGAACCTCTTGGGGGATCCTGAGGCATTCCCAAGCTCAACAGCGTGTACTATACCTCTGGTGTGAGCCTGCCCTGAGGTTTCCTGTGGATTTCCGCAGGGAGGAGTCTAGGAGGCTAACCTAACCACATCTCTTCACGGCCTGCGCAAAAAGAGCTGCTCTGAGTTCCGTCAGGATTTCTGAGCGTTTAACTAAGCATATGTAAGCGTGAGCCCAGGTACCATTTGAAAGAACCTTGTTTTGACCTTTTGATCAAGGGAATGTTTAAAGTGATCTGATGAACACAGCTCTTCAAATGCTTACTAGACTTTACAACTTCATATTCATAGCTTCATTATTTCATCCCAAATAGAAGTTATAGGCTAACATTTAAATTGTAAAAACTGGAATGCTTTGGTTAAGGACTATTTGGATACATTTGCTAGAAATGTGTTATATTCCATTGGGAAATGTTCCCCCCACCTAAACCAGAAAATAGGCTTCATCTAAGACATCTCACTTGAGGGAAGAGGATGGCTTTTTCTGTTCCAGCTCACTTCATTATTTAGGCCAATAATTCAGGCAATGCTAAACTGAACACATAAAATGAACTGCTTCTAGTCGAGTAGATAAATTACCAAGAAAGACTTGCAGGATCTCTACGGAAGTAGATGTTACATTAATATGTAACGGAAAAATTGTCTGATTATTCAAAATTAGGCCTAAGTACAGTTTTTATCTTGTAAAGAATAGGGGAAACAGATCTATGTTGTTAAAAACAGTATCATTGACATTCTTGTGGCCAGTAGTCTTTAATAATCTCGATGTGTCTTCAGTTGGTCTCATCTAACAGTCTGTGAGCATTATTGAATTCCCTATGCTCCGAACAAAAGGCTCCCTGGAAAACAAAGATGCTGCCTTGAACCATATTGAGCAGTAAAAAAGGCACTAACACATTGATCTGTTAGGATACATAATCTGATTGACTCTGTACTGACATACATTGATATACATTAATTTCCAAGCACTTTAAAATAGATCAAACAAACATTTCCAATGACTTGCTTCGCAACATGCTTCGAAATGGCAAAAAATGTCAACCTGCTCCTCGCAACACAGATAGCTGCAAAAATGGACACAGACAACTTATGACCACTCTATACTATTTAATATCAACATGTTTAACCTAATCTGTTCATCCTCACCAAAATTTTACAGTCACATTATTTAAATTTGAATAATGAAAGACTTTGGGTAGCATGTCATTTTTAAAGAAAAATAGACACTAAATTGCATTAGAGAGATTTCAAACCAAAGTCATTTAACTGACTTAACTGACACTTTGCACACTTGCAAAGTCTATGTTACTGTAGGTGGAGGCAAAATCCTAACTTGAGCTGTTTTGGCTGTTAAGATTGTTCAAAATGTCCTCTCAATTCAAAATGTCCCAAGTCAAGATCAGTAGGCTGTCACAAGCCAGTCCTCACAAGTTCTGTGAAGCTGGATCACATTTGATTACACACACGCGCACATGTGATCTCACATTGAGTCACCACATCCTGCACACAGAGAGTGTGAAAGACACCGTACTCACTCTGCATGTGAGGATATCACACACACACACACACACGCACGTGCACGTGCACACACACACACACACACACACACACACTTAGCAGTAGTAGCGGCATGGATATGGCTGCCAGTGTTCTGAACTCAGCCTGTTTGCCCTGACAGCCAAGCAGATCATCTGTTCACACGCTGGCTTCATAAGATCTGCATGTATGTTTGTGTATGTGTGAATGTGTCCCTGTCATTACATATACATATGTGTATATATATACAGTATATAAGGCATGTTTATCTCACATCTCTCCTTTTTGTGTTCGAGGTGTGTTTGTATGTGTTTGTCTGTGGATGACAAAAACCCTAATGATTGTTCATTTGGCTGCTCTTTTTTTTATTTGTGTATGTGAGGGGGAGAGACAGAGGCTGGGGTTAAAGCTCATCACGTGGCTCACAGACAGACTGTGAGGAAAAAGGTGTGGTTTGAAAGGGAGGAGGATTAAGAGGGAGATTCAGTGGAATAGATGGAGATAACTGGAGTGAAATGTTGAGGACAAAGGGTGGAGGCCTTGAGCACACAAAGAGGAAAATATTAGAGAGAGAAAGGGGCAGTGCCAAGGCAAAGTGTGAACATCGCGGGTTGAATGTAAGTAATGATGGGTGATAATTGCTTGTGCGAATGTGACAAGAGAAAATAGAAAGTAAGCAGTACAGAGGGAATACAACAAATAGACATATTTCCTCTAGTGACGATAAGGAGTAGCCAAGAAAAACTAAAGATTTTTTTTACACATCAAAGTTTTTTCCTCAGTGACGATGGCTTGCAGAGAGCATATTAACCAGCTGAAAATAGAGTCTTTACAGTAGATCCCTCACAACTCACAGATTTAACATTCATTAACTACAGCTCAGCAAATGCGCCGTTGAAAGGTCGTCATTAAGGCAGATGATATCAACCGTCACAGCTTGTTAAGACACTATTTATTATGTGAGTTATGATCAAAATCGCTGGACACTTAAAACTGCAATATCAATATCTGGGTCTGACAAGAAATACAGCATACAGATAGACTAATCCTGTCTGTAAAGACACTATTTGTAGAATTGTTATGTGATTACAACATTCTGACGGCATAAACTTTAATCAGCATGTAAATTAGCTCTCCGCCAAGCTGTTATTCTTGGTACTACTACTCATCAGTGCCAAAGTACAATATTTTCTTATCCTACACATATTATCGAACAAACAAACAAACAGAATATTATAGAAATCACCATGCCCCTTTTCACATACGCAGTCAAAATTTCCAGCATGGGAGCATGTGTGAATGGGAGCAGTCATCAATAAGGGACCAATTTCCCACCTGAAGATCAAATGATATTTCAGGGAACATGCCTGTACGGCTCTGTTTGAAAATGAAAGCAGTAACACTGCATGGACATCCAAGCAAAGGGTTATATCTGATGAGCAGACAAACCAAAAATAAGACTCACAAATTTGAATCTTTGATTACGAGAAATGATTACCTGTCTCGCAAACTTTTTGAATATTAAGTAAATTGCAAGATCCTTGGCACTGGAGAAAAAAAGGCTCCTTGTCTACCATTTTTGACCTTGGCCAATTTGAACTCTCCTTCTTAGTGGTTGGCATCCGTAATAAGTGCTGCATTAATGCCATCTGCTAGACCGCTTCTTGCTCCGTCTATTCCAGCATTGCCGTGGCATGTGTGAAAAGGTGCACGACGGAAATGTTCCTGAGTGTAGCTGCATGTGTGAAGAGCGAAAAGTACTAGCAGTGCCTGAAAGGTTATAATATCTGTTAATATTAGTTAACACTAAACTGATCGATATACAAGTCACTGCAACAGTTTTTTTTTTTTCAAATTCTATAAAGGAAAAAAAAGGAAAGTGCGAGAGACTCATGTCCCTCTTTAAGTTTGTAATCAAGACCAAAATCATCTTGATATCTTGCCCTTTCCAATTACACAAACAGAAGTGGCATTACACCTCTTCATCTTGTGAAACCATTGTCTTAGTGTTCCAAATAATCTGGCAGTTAATGAAACACCACAATTTCCATTCACATTTTTTTGGAAAGTTATCACAGCTCATGTTTGAGATGATCAGTTACGAAACAATCCATCTCTAGCAAATTAACATGTAATGTTACAACAGAGTTATGCAATAAATAGTGCTTGGAAATCCTGAATCATATTGCTGGGAAGACATTTGATACAAGGACGAGTCACTAACTTCCATTGTGTGCAAGAGAGCTGCAGAAAATAGGTCTGACTGAGCCACTACCAGCTGCCAAACAGCCCTCTGCCAGCAACAAACTGAAACATGGCCTCACCTCTAGCCCACGGACTACGAGACCACCTGGGTCAACAGAATGCGAGCACGACCCTGAAACATGACTGCAGCCCGATGTGAGGAATCATCATCAACACAGACAAACATAGTCAGCTGCTTTACCGAATGCTGGCTATAAATACCACGGGATCCTTAGTATTCTGCAAACGGAGAGTGTCAGTGATCAATAATTTATGCAAGCAAGAGAAAGTTGTCAGATCCAACAATGCCTACAGACAGAGCAGGCGCGTACTGTTTGTTTACAGAGCCATTTCAGAGAAGGATGCCATTGATTAATCAGCATTCAACAGTCAGGTTGAAGAGGAAAGAAAAAACATGTTGGAACAGCAGAAAATCATTTTAGGATTGAAACGAGTGTATTTTTATTACAGTATCTTTGAAAGGGCAGGAGACACCAAGACTGGGAGAGACACTGACACTGTTTCTGTGAATTCTGTGGCACGTCGTGATGAACCGTAGGGTGACTGCGCCATGGCTTCACACAGTGTTTCTGTTGCATTTCTTTAGGCAAAGTCTTGGATGGCCATCAGATGTCTATGCTGCGCACACTGAGCATCTGGGGCACTAATGACTGCCCTTTGACCTGTTGTGTTCTCGTGTGTAAAATAGAATAGACAGGTAATTACTGTAAACCTAAAGGGGAATTCCGTTATCCTTAAACCTCTGTCCAATGTATAGATACAAGAAGTTATGGAATTGGTCCCGTAGATTTCTTTTTTTTTTCAACCACGGATAGGCTTGGACTGTTATTCTTAGAGTTCGATAACATTAGAGTAAAATCATTAACACTAGACAGCCACAATGTCACCCATGCCAAATCCACCAGACTCCATTTACAGAAATAGTTATCATTGCTAAAAACATTTAATTAAAAGCTGACATAACTTAAATCAAACTCAACAAAACTATAATGGTTCAACGTTCCACTTTTCCAACGATCACCACCTCTGGTTTGGTGAAAATAAACCCTTAATTCTGTTAGATGTGAAAATACTAGGAGAGTTGCGAGAGGGAGGTCAGACATCAGTGAAGTGTTGGAAACACAGCATGTAGAGCCAGAGTATTTTCACATATTACACAGCCAATTAAGGTTTGGTTTCCACGAAGAAACAGAAGCTGTGAAGGTTTTGGTTCAGTTTTATTTTGTTCCTGACCATTTTACATGAAGTGTGTTTTTGATGGTGAAAATATTATGGTTTCTGCAGATGGAGTCCGGTGGATTTGGCGAGAGCAATGGCAGCTGTTTCTAGCAGTAAAAAAAGGGGTTTGACTCGAACTAAAAGGTTTATCCCTGTAGGGATCCTTTCCACATTGTTCTCAGCCTCAGACTACTTTGGCAGTCGAAGCTGAGGCAATCTACTGGACCATTTCGAAAACCTTTTGTACCTATTAAGCATTCACACACCAAATTATGTTTAAAAATACCAGTTATTCCCCCTAGCAGCTGCTTTAATTATATCTCTGGCCATTAGGAGCAGCGGTACATGCTGGAAACACAACAGCTGATCATGTTTCTTAACTGTGTTTCTAGTTACCCAACAAACGCCAGTCAAACATTCACTTTCCTTTTGGACTCCTGAGGAAAATATCTGGCCTCTGCTGGATATGTGACATTCTTCACCAGCTTACTTTGTCAGTTTGGTGAGAGGCAGCCAGTGAGTTTATAAGAGCTTTATACGAAAACTGCCTCCTGTGGCTGGACACATGATGGATAAGATCTGTGTTTGTTGGCTTGAAAACCAAAACAATGAGCAAACAGATGCTGGTACGCGCCTTTCACAGAGGAGAAAACAATATTCCAATAAAAAGAGTTATTTAGAGCAGTTTTAAAAGCAAGACCACTAAACATTTGAAGGAAGAAATATCTTCAATTTTCTTTAATCTAAGCACCTTACAAAATGCACTCCTGCTTAATGTCATACCTAAAGCCTTAATTGGCCTGGTATGACTGGCATGTCAGCTAATGTTAGCAAACTTAAAATCGAATGAAAAAATTAAAACGAGTCCCTTTGCAAACGTCATTTCCTGCATGTGATTCCATTCCACTTGCTTACAGTAAGGCAGGAGACCTTACTGATGCTGTCTTTGAATTCAATGAGCTATAACAGCTCACATCCTCTTTTTATCCATTTTACAATGTGTGCTTCAGCTCTGGTCTGGTGCAAAACTAATTGCTCCTTTTGGGAAAACGTGGGTGAACTTTGACCTTTAAACACTGGAGATATGAATTAAGCGTCGACTAATTTAGTGTGGAAATAATTGTAGGGTCTGTAAGGATATTCAAACAACAACACGCAGTGAAAATAACAATTTCTAACTAAACTAATTTGGTCTAGTTGGTAGACCAGATAATTTTTTTTAATTAAGATTTGAAAAAGATACTACATGCAGAGCAGGATATCCAGTTAAGCACCACAGTCTTCTGGTGTCATCCCCTAAGAGCTGCCCAGTATGACCACAGTCGTCTCTTGTTACCCAGTGGGAGCTGCCCACTTGCAGGCTTCCACCGCCCTCGCTGCTTAATCAAAATGAAGGTCGATTTGTGGAGTTCATGGGTGCAGCGCTCCCACAGCTCACAGCCCCTGTTGGTTCAATTTAAAATGAGTCGACAATACAGACAGTGGCTCATTTTGGCCCAGAGAGCTAACACTGAAACAGAGCTGATCTCTCTCCTCCTCCGCTCTGTGGCATCGTGTTAGTGTGTGTGAGTGTGTGTGTGTGTGTGTGTGTGTGTGTGTGTGTCCCTGGCCTCATCCTGAGAGAAAGCAGCATCCATCACTACTCCCAGTCTCCTCTGGCACTTCCACTCAGGCTGAGGGATGATGGTAACGCCCTGTAGCTTAGCTCAGCCAGCACGAAGAGATACACACAGCACACATGCAGCAACACACGCTGTTGGTATACGTTACATATGCTCGATGTGTGGTATCTTACTAAGAATGGGATATGAGTCAGTCATCATCGCCCACCTCAGATGTGATGGATGGGTGATTATGGTGCAGCTGAAATTATCATTGCACAATTGATCAGTATATGAGCTGCCTGTGGGGAGCCTCTAATATAAACTGATGCTAATGTGACATTTAATCTAACTTGATGCAGCTAGGCATGATTATCTTCATCAGCATTACTTCTATTTCGCAGATTTCTGTGGTGATTTAAATGTTTGGTGATTGACACACAGCGATGTTTTGTTTTCTTTTTTACCAAGAATAATATTTTCAAAACTCACCCACACACTTTTCCAAGCCGGCTGCATACATACTCAGTTACACTCTGGCTGCGGGATATTTCGATGGACTCAATCACTCTTTGAATCTCATACAGGTGAGTCAAAAGATTAAAAAAAAAAAACACTTGTAAACATGCCTCTTCTTTTACTAATGCCAACTATACCTCCTAATCACGTCGGTGTTGCAGATTTAGGACAACATGTATGTTTTCTGACGTTTCTTTATAAATGTATAGCCTTGAACTGCAATTTATGTCACCAAACCAGACACAGCACGACAGTAGGTTAGTCAAGATTTATGGTCTTTGTCTAAAGAGCATGGATAGGGAGCTGTATCCACGTAGAGGGAATTGCTAGAGGGGCTTCCTGATTCTGTCATCTGGCCAGGAATCACTACAGGTCGGCTGCTAACTGGAATACATTTATATCATTTTCCTGGTACAAACAAGAGCCAGATAGTATGTGAGCATTTAAAAAAAAAAACATATTTTCATGATGCTACTTCACTAAGGGGGATGGCAGAGGAAAAGACAAATGTTTCCTGACAAGGTCATGGGTAAAAAAAAAACAAAAAACTGCTCTCTGTGTGCAGAACATGCAGCTTTCTGTTGGTCATCTATATAACATTTCCAGCACTGTGGAATTAAGTCTATTCTGTGAAAAATACACTGGAACTTTGTACATATACTTAATTCACACAGTAGTCACATTTGTTATTTACACCTGAACATAAGGTGAGACATTTACATTTGTACTGCATCATGTTCACTGAGCCTAAGGCCCATCTGAATTGACTCTGAACACATTATTTTTTACATAATGGTATCAAAGGATTAAATGTAGCAAGAGAAAAGAAATTCTTGCTTTCACATGCTTATTTAAAGTTTAGTTATAAATAAGCCTGCAACCGAACAAATAATTACTATTCATCTATTATTCATCTATTGTAAAAAAATGTGTGTACATTCACCAATTCATCAATTTCAGAAATGTTCACCTGTATATATTGGTATCTGCATCAGCCCCAAAAAATCGAGTATCATTTTGGCTCTACCCCGAACTTTGACTTTCATAAACCTTGTTTCCAGATGTAGCGGGCATCTTTATTGGCTAAAAATGCTTTGACAAGCCCACTGTTGGCTGGTCGCCCAGCTCAGAACGGCAGAGAAACAAAGTTAGTGACTAGCTGGAGAAGAAGGTTGGATAGTGAGAAGCTATAGATTCAGAATTTTTTTCTGAGGAGTCAGTAGAGACCAGAGTAGAGTAAAAGAGAAAGAATACTGGATTTGGGCAGAAACACACCTCCAAATGAATGATAATGTTGTTTGCTGGATATGTAAATAGACGCATGCTTTCTGTTGTCAGATGTATTTTCGTCTCGTTCTGTAGACCTCCTGACAGAACATTTGTATTCCTTTTGAGAGAAATGTGAGCGCAAAGTGAAACTGGAACGCTTGCAGTCCAAAGTTGCTCGAGTGAAAAAGTTGGAACGTTTTTGGAGGAGAAAACTTTCCTAGGACTGGCTGTTTTAGGACCTCAGGTTAAGTCGTCTGTCTGTCTGAGTAGGTGTCTTACCCCGGGGCCTTGAGGAGAATCCGGTGGAGAAGCTGGTGGAACATATTTTCGACCTAAGAAACACAAGCAAAAAAAAAAGATAAAGAAAAGATAAAGACAAAAATTGACTCCACATTGTAAATTGTAACAGTTTAAATATGTGTAAAGTGAATCCCTTTCATGTTTGTTCGTGTTGATGCATTCACCTACATATATTACTTGGCGATGTGCAAACCGTTCAATGTTTAACAAGCTTAATTAACAACATTGTATGTGACCCTCTGTGTACCTGGCAACACAATTATTTTCATAGTGTGGTTAGACATTTAATGGAATATTAGCTTGTGAGCAAAAACAGGACGTGACAGTAAAGTGTCATCTTTTCAGATTGCTTTTCTTGTTAATTGGATTTGCAGTCAGGTGCATCCCCGAGTAACCTCGTGCACTGAATAACTTCCGCAAAGTAAGACTGAGACACCAAATCTACTTAGTGACAAATCTATCCAATTTCACTAAGATCAGGAGGCAGAGTTGGATTTAGATGTCACACTGAGTAAAAAGTCCAATAATACTTCCTGAGGTTTTTGGTTGGTAGCCATGGTAATACTGAAATGAAAGGCTTTCCAGCATCTCTTTGTCCTCCTCTCCCACTCTTTCTCGCTCTCTGTGCTCGGCTTGACTGGCCTTTTGGAAATTGCTTCAGTTGCCTGGGGTGCCTTACTGTAGCTCCCATCTGTTCAGACTATATGCACGCAGAGTGGACACAGTGCAGAACCGGTTGGCTCCCTGTCACAAATGTGCTCTGGCACCCAACTCCCCAGCAGCCATTTTGTTTTTAGGGCTCCCCATTTCCTCACAGTTTTATGTTCCGAGCCAGAGGTGAATGTGTTTCACCTCGTTAGCTTGGCTGACGCGTTGTTGGCCGCTTATTCACGATCAACGAGAGGCCTTATTTTGACAGCTGATCAAAGCGGTGGATGCACGAGAGGCGGATACCAGCACCTATATGTGCACAAGTCACAGGGGACTCAGAGAGTACATTAAGACAAATATGTAAAGATGATGCATCATTAAAATTCATGAATAAACATCTGTGTCAGAACAGCAAGATTGCCTCCATCTCACTCTTCTCAGCATTGGAAGCAGAGCGTGTTGGGCGATGGTCTTGTTAACAACGAGGGATTCTGAATTACAGACTAATGCAAATGTGTGGATGAGAAAACCCCTTTAACTGGAACTCATGTAGCTGCCGTCATGAATAACTTAGCGGGTCATTTTGAAAACACAGGATGGCGAACTGTCTATTCCAGCACATTCAAGAGCTTTCTCTGCATTAAAAAATATACATGCATCAAAGACATTAATTACATATTCCAGACTGGCCTTGATTTATTATGTTTTTTGTATCTTCGTCCGTGTGACTCTCTGTGTTTAATGTTTTATGGTGGTGGGGGGATAAATTGATTCTTAGAGGCATCGTGATTTTCTCTTGAAAGATTATGTCTCAGTGCAGAAAAGTCACTAGTCAGGAATTTAAAACAGAATTTTTGAGATTATGAATGCCTGCAGTAGTTTTGGAAGATGGCACGAAACAGTGTGAACCAGCTGGAGTAACATTTAACGCAAGCTGACTACAACTACAGTAGGGAAGGGTAGAAAAGTGATGTTTCTACTTCTACTTTTTACATGTTGTTCTTTTGCATAACCACAGCAAGCTTGTAAAGCTGATAGTAAAGAGTATTATGAAATGTTGATCTTAGTCTGCATCGACTGAAAACTGTTGAAAACTCAACCGCTGGCTGAGGAAAACCAGCAGCTCCTCTCAGCAGTGGTGCCTTCAGGCAGTGAATGTCAGCAGAAGCAGGAGGACGGAGGACAGGAGGAAGGACTGATACTGACTGATGCCTGTGCTCTTCTTTCTTTTCTAAACTTAAATCAGAATTTTGAATGTCAGGAATATCACTTTCTTTACTGATATTTTAGATATGTTTCCAGTGGGATATATGCCCTTAAAACAATTTTAAGCTCTATTTATAATACAAATACATTCTAATCCTGTTCTCAATTCATTCTTTTTGACTAAAAGAAATGAAAGGACCGGGCTGATTGGTTCAAATACCTTTACTACACTCTAACCAATAGCCCAGGAAGGGCCCAAAAGGCTTGCATACGGAAGCATTATGGCTTCGACAAAGTTAAAGGGAAAAGGGACCGCCTACACGGTGTCTGACTGAACTCTTTATTGATCAATACAAACACGTTGTGTTGTAAGTGTAGCATGTTGTCACACAGTAAGAGAAAATACATGTATACATATTAAACGTTTGGATCCATCACAATGCGTCATCAATCATTTTCAACATCGCATTGAGCCTTCTTAATCAAAATCCAATTTAACTGTCAGGTGCCTGGATATCACCACACCTAAAAGCCTTGTTTTGTGTGTGTGTGTGTGTGTGTGTGTGTGTGTGTGTGTGTGTGTGTGTGTGTGTGTGTGTGTGTGTGTGTGTGTGTGTGTTTCCTTCCAATAACAAACGTTGTGGATGGTAACAAAAGAATTGTTTCGTGCCCTGATGTCTTTTTGTTACCCTTCTGTTGAGGTACCTAGCACACTGTTCTGAAAGGAGTTAAAACACTGAGTACCACTCATTGGTCAGCCAGAAAAAACAGACTTGTCTTGTCGTCCGCACTCTGATGTAGAATTTCCAAAACCCCTGCTTTTTTCTGCAGTTTTTTGGTCTTGCTGCCTGTCGCCTTTTCTCAAGCAAAGCTAGTTACCTTGTCTTAAAAAAAAGCAATCACTCGTATGTGCTGGGTGAGAGAGAGAGATGTGGGAAAGAGGCAGTTCTATATGTTGTCAGTCGGCCAGTAATGTACAGTATTGATCAAAGTGTGTCAGTTAATAAATACAGCAGCTTTTCAAGAGTGCCGACTCCCCTGTTGTTTCCCAGCTGCTGGAAAAGGGATGTTCGCCCCAAAGCCTTTCTTAACAACCCCAGCTTCATTTAAGAATAAAACAGATCGAGCATTTCCACAGGTCATGTTTGTGTTAAAAGGGTACCATACCGAGAGTACTTTGGTGGAAATGTTTTACCTGGCTGCAAGAAAACATTTTCAGATTTTCACTGGAAACAATAAAACTGAGCTTGAATTTCATATTAATCTAAATCAATAATGGAAAGCAGCGCACTCGAATGTCAATGCACCCACATTTGCACACACACACAATCTTGGAAAAACATAGTCCAGGATGATTAAGGCGCTGAAATCAAAGAATGACAAATATTCCGGATCTCATTCTCTTCTGAACACTAGCCCAAATCATTCAGGCTTCTTGGGCGATCCTCTGAGGACACTTGAGCGCTGATTAAAATGTCATTAATAGACTTTGCCAAAAGCCTTCTCCACACACACCCATGAAGTAGGCGCTGATCAACGCTATTCTTCTCTCCCAAGATAAGTTAACTGCATCATTAGTGGGGAAATCATTGAGTATACGGCCGGGGTCCACTCAAGTTCTCTCTGCTGTCACCAGGATTGAGTGGCTGTGTGTAGTGTTTACTGCACTTCTAATCAATTCACTGACAGACACAGAGCAAATCAGCAGTTTGGGTTTCAATAAGGCTACGTTCACACCGCAAGCCTCAAGATGCAGACAGTGGCACATCATTTATCTTTGGCTGTGTGCGCGATGTGGAATATCTAATCAGAACTTTGTTTCAGTGGGAGGCCTCTTTAAAGCTCGGGGTTCAGGAGTTATTTTTGGAGGGATATCGTGGAACGGTCACGCTTAATTGGGAACGACGGAATAAAAAAGCTTCTGCTGGAGAAATTCATCAGCATACACTGCAAACCCCCTTAAAACTGAGGAGAGAAAGAGAGAAAAAAACGGGGCTTGGTTCAGCTTTATTTTCACATTCCTAATCACTGCACTTATAGAAAGCGAAGAACTGCCAA
The DNA here is from genome assembly GCA_903131615.1 of Diplodus sargus. NCBI lineage: Eukaryota > Metazoa > Chordata > Actinopteri > Spariformes > Sparidae > Diplodus > Diplodus sargus. The sequence continues at coordinate 2,905,445 of CAEMYA010000117.1, forward strand.
TATGCGTGGTTTGCGCCCTGCAAACATACTTTTCAAAGCTACACTGCCACTATAACCTCGCTTATATGGGAAAACAGCATGTCTCTGCAGCTGAAAAGGTATTTTTCAGAGATTTGCTGATTTTCCAGCACAGCAGCAGAAAAGTTTATGGAGGTCTGGAGGAGTATGAGACAAAGCGAGGCGATGATGTAAGCTGAGATGATCAAAACATGGAACCTGCCTGATTCTGGATTTCCAAGGCTTCTTTTTTTTTTATCCCAAATACTTAAACAAGACCTCTGTAAACTTGACAGGATGATGGCCTTCCTATGTGAAATTACAACAATTGTTACCAGGTTTCTATGCTACAAGATGGATAAATGATAAATTGCTAAGAACACTCTGCTCTTCACCATTTGATTAAAAAGCCTCTGAGACATTTCTGCAGTTTTGTGAACTGTATAGAACCAAGGACAAACCTAATTACAGGTTAGAAATAGGTGGGATTTAGTTAAAAATGGATCTCCATGCTCAACATGTAAAAATAGTATTACCATTTATTACAAATTCTGCCGTATGCATTTAATTTAAAGCACAATTAATGATTAATTACTTATTTTGAAAAAGAGGAAACAAATTGCTGTAGCTGAACTAATGGTCCTATTGCACCATCTTAAAAGGTAATCACAATTTGGAGCTTCATTTGTTTACAACGTTCCTAACACTATTGCTAGTAAAACACTGTATTTTACCTAAATAATTTCTAAGATCTGGGAACAGCCATTTCAGAGTTCGCACACTTCTGTATTTGGTCTTTGATTTTTGTTTGGCCGTTAACTTTTAAGAAAGAACTTTTGACTTGATGGTGGTGCCAAAAGATAAATATGTGCGCTCCCTAAACGACAATCGGTATGTATGAACTGTTCAAAGACTTGAACCAAGACAGCTCACTGACACATCATAGTCATTTAGTGTGTAATACACAACGACTGAATAACTCCCAATTGCAGGGCAAGAAGTTGTGTTGTGTGAAAAGAGAAGCGATCTGACAGCTTTGAAAGCTGTGTAGTGTGGCCAAGGCACAGGGGGTGCATGAATGTGTGTACCACATTTTAGTTGCAGGAACATTTCACTCAAAATTTCAAATGACAACCTCATGGTAGGAGTAGAGGAAAAGTTAGGATGCCTGTAAAAAAAATGTCATTGCAATCCACCCAGAAGTTTGACAAACTCGTGGTTCAACTGCAATGTTTCTTACCCCATTCAAGTTTTTAATTATCTCAGTCAGATGAACAGACGTGAGTTGAACTCTTTGTTGTAAAAAAATCCATCACAGTTTGCAGTCTGACTCCCCTTGGATAGAGAGATAGACATGATGTTTTGAAAAAACAGGCCGCAAATGTATTACATAAATAAATTATAAGTATTTACCTAAGGATTTAGTCAGAGTCCAAAGAGTGAAAATAACTTTGCATGTGCATGTGCATTTTGCTGTCTATGTTCAGGCCAAAGTCTCCCTTATAGAGCAGACACCAGCATGAGGATACAAAAAATAAGGCTTGTTCAAGAGCCCCTTTGGACTGCCAAAAGTCTTCTGCTTGCTCTTTGAGTTTATCCCTTTATTCCCCTCAGACCCCAATCATGAAGCATGCTAATCATTCAGAGAGCAGGTGGTGCAATTGAGATAACACCGAAGAGGTGGGGGCTACATTATATGCAGAGGACAAGCTAGTTTGATGCTTGTTGCTTAGAACTTTGGCTGATTACACCTGGGTGTTGCCGCACACTTGAGCTGCAAAACAATTTGCAGAAATAGACCACACAGTCTCTGGTCCAATAAACAACCCTCTGTCGTAGAGAAACAAAAATCTGGGTTCTGTTTAAAGCTGTGGGCAGTAAAAAAGCCTCTCACCTCCTTCTTAAAAGAAATCTCTTTCTATTATCTTGCCTGTATTCCTTTCCAAGTAATTAATGTGCTTAAAAATCCATTACGGATAACTTGATGATATTTACCCTGTGAAGGTGAGGACGGTGATCTTCTCTGACGTGACGCATCCTCCTGCTTTGTCCTCAGAGAAGCCTTTGGGCTGGGTGACTTCTTCTCCAGACTGGACGACAGCCGAAACGTTATCGTATCCTTCACCTTAAAGGAGAGAGAGGAAAGTTTCGGGTTTTTTTCAGAGACACAAAAAACAGAATCAGTGCAGAATCTGTAGAGATGACAGAAGGAGATACGTGGCAGTGACGTGTGGTTGTTTTAAAATACCTAACTGTGCAAAAATTCACAGCTAAGGCGCGGAAAGCTATGACGACATTTGCACCCTTTGAATTCTTTGATACTTTTACTTGTTATCTGACTGTATACGTGTGTACCGATTTAGAGAACACGTCACTGCTCAAACGTCAGAAAAGAAATCAGATCATGTGAAAGTTTTTGTCTTCCAATAAACATCTGTGTCAGTGCTGTAAGGTGCTAAAATCAGCACCTTGTCCTAACACCTCTCAACACATTCTTTACATTTCGTTCCTTCGACAAAGACGGTTCTCTGTGCTATTGTGTTACCTGAGCTGTGCCTGGGGCTGAGAGCGGCGCAGGGCTCTGACTCTTGGCAGGCATCTCTGTGCTGTAGACCATGACTCCGTAAGGGTTTGGCTTTGCGCCTCCTTGCAGAGCAAGCCGTACCTCTCCCCCCTTCCAGTCAGCCGGCTCCTTGAAGGGGCACCAGATCCCCCAACGAAGGCACTGCAAGAAGGCTGCTCGGGATGTGGAGGTGGCAGACAGCTGTGTGATGGAAACAGACACAACATAAGAGGATATTCTGACTCCAACATGATTGTTAGTGTTAGTGTTTGAAAAAACATGGTAAGGATATGGACAGAGATTAGTCTGTCTTTGAAATAAATGCAATTTTAGCTCCTGGCCTGAATAATCCATAATATTGGTTAAACATTTTAAGCCTTAAATTTTTCATACATTTACATACATTTACATGATGGAGTAGAGTTTAAAGAGGACGTTTGCTTTATGGTGTATTTCATTCTATAGAAAACACATTTAGAACAAGCTATAAGACAACACTGTAACATTCACTTTAAGGAGGTGCCAAAAAAAAACCAGCAAAAAAAGGGCAAACTTTTGTCTGCATTATAATGTCACCATAGTCAGAATATGGCCCCTTGAATGCACATCTGGAATAATCCCACACAGATTATGCCCTGATGAAATTAAAGTAAAGAATTGACTTTGTGTTTTTCTACCAGCTAATTATATTCTATCTCACAACATTTCCGCCACAAACAGTGATTATCAAATCCAAGCAGCTGTAACTGGGCACCGAGCTTTTGCCAAGCATTTGTCAAGCTTTCGACTTCTCCCGCTTAATTCATCAAATTCCTCACAGAGACAACTATTGGAAGAGGGAGGATGATAAATTACAATAACAAAAGACATCTGCAGTGATAAAATCATTTTTGAACCAACACATTTCCATATCAATAGATTTCAATACACTGCAAACTCTTTCACATAAATCATAACTGTGCCTCCCTTTGAGCCGACTCTGTCTCTACTGTAAATGAATTCATATTGCTAAAGGGGGGCTACAGTCCAGTGAAATATGATGGGCTTGATCAACTCCTCGACAACTATTAAAGCTTAGGATGTTAGGTTGATGAGCTGTGACGGCACCTGCTGTACCTGCCGCCATCTTGGCTGAAAGAAGTCACAAACAGTTGCCAAGGGACTAAAGATGAAAAACGGCCTCTTTGCTGACACTGGCACATTTACTGCAATGTTTATTTATGTGCACAGTCCCCGTCAAATAAGCCAGCAACAATAAACAAACACCCTGAAGTGGTGTGCACGGTTCTTCAGCAAGAGTGATACTTGATATGTAGCTAATTTGGAGCGTGGTGTCCTTCCCTATTGTCTTTCCAAAACCTAGAATAAAGGAGCTTAGGTTGACTAGTTTCCTACAGTTTTAATACAGCTTTACTTCTAAGACCAACCATTACTGCTCCTGCTGCTGCTGAAATCAAGATGAAATCAAGATCCACCATCTTGATCTCCAAACAATCACACTGTCATGAAGTGAAGCAGACAATTTATGCCAGCGTATCTGTCTACTGGCGGTTCTGTGTTGTCGTCCATACTGTGACTGTGGATTTGTGTATCGTTGTTGTGTGTTGTGTTGCAAGTGACACTAATAAATACTTTGAAATCAAATATGAGTAACAAGAGTGTCCAGGATGTGAATTTGGGTCCTTTCCGTAATTTGTTTTTTGTAAATGTTGTTATCATCCACAAAAGTGAGAAAAAGCAAGAAACTTTTGAGAGAAGCCGGTTACAGAGAGTAATTTTTTGATATTAAATCGATACAGCAGATTAAGTTTCCTTTAGGGAATTACTTTCTTCCACCTCCTTCATATAGAAACACATCTGGTGTAATACAGCTTCAGGGATGATGATGACAGCTGCTCAGTATTTTGCAGGCGCATGATAAACGACCATTATTTTGTAGATTTATAGTTGCTACATATCTAAGATTTAGACATTTCATTGTAGAAGTCCAAAAAAATCAATTACAGCCTTCGCCATATTAGCCGATCATGAACGTATTAAATTAATCATGTGAATAATTTAGAAAGCAATATATGAATAAGTCAAATTTAATTCAAAGCCTTGAAAGTAATGTACTACAATGGGCTACATATTCATTATAACGTGGTCAATATATATAGAGTTTAAGAGCGGCTTTGTTGTCTTTAAACATGATTTACAATCACTCCCACTGCACCTCCACTCCAGCAATCCCAGGAAAAGTTGAAAAAAGCCTTTTGCTGTAAATCATCCACAAGGGACTCTGAGGTTTTGCTGAATCGATTAATAAGCTGGTCAGCCTCAGACAATTGTAATCAATCATAGGCAGGACAGTACAGAATACAATAGGAGCCTGCTAGTCCACATTGTTACAGCAAGACAAAGTGGGGCGCATAATGGTCCACTCAATGCTCACTATTCCCCTGAGCAGGGTTTTTACATGTAATACCATAATTCAATACTATAGATCATCATTTATGTAAGTACCGTCTTTATTCTGAATGTCATGAAGAGTCCATTAGGTGGTATTATGTAAAACAGGAACTGTCTGCAGCAGTCTGGTATCGGATTACGTGGCATTCGACTTCTTCATATAATGAAACGGCACCTTTTGATCAAAACATGTTAAACTGCTCTTAAGGGGTTTTGTCACAACTGGGATTTAAAAAAAAGCAAAATGACTCTGTTCAGTGTAATTCTTCAATTTCTGGGTGGTTATACTACAAGATATGGTCTTAAAATGCAGCACTTTAAGGCCTATCCATATATGCGACAGCAGGAGCAATACTTTCCCCCAAATTTACACCGGACCTGAAACTCCAAACTCTGTAACAGCATCGAACCACCTGTTCTTTCAGGAGCACAGCTAAGCATCTGACAAGACAGTGGCCGGAAAAAGAAATGTCTTCACCAGGCTTGATAATATCTCAAATTCAATGGACATAAAACAATTTCTAGTAAGCTCCACGAGGAGTACAGGAGATGAAAACAACATTGCTTTTCTTTATTGATTCATTTATTCTATTTCTATTCTATTTCCCCTGCCACCACAGCTCTGTTGGCCCACAGAAACCAGACAGTTCATTGTGATATACAGTGGTTCACGGGCAGTGCTGCAGTAAAACTTCCAGAGAAGGGAAAACACGACTACACAGGTGAAACAGCAATGAAGTCCATGTTGGACAAGAGACTGAATGGACACCAGAAATAGCATCAGCATCTACTGGTACAAGGTCAAAGTCTTCAACCAGGAGTCAGTGGGCAGTTGGAATAAGATATAAGGAGCCCATCCACACTCAAACATCATCTTTTAACAAATATTTTAGAGTCTCCTTTCCATATATGATCATGTGACCAACATTTCAGACTTCATGTGATGACACCTGTGCGAAGTCCACCCACTGAAGAGGAGAGATGGGTGCAGTTGAAGGCTCAGGAAAAATACAAAAATAATCAATAAACTGTGTGAGAGTTCCGGAATATTTGTGGGTTTAATTAAAATGTCTGTGGTTAAGGTCAGTGAGAGATAGTGGTCATTGTTAAAAGGAACAAATGTCGATTGTTGGCAGAAACACCTGAAATGAACAGCTGTCTCCGGTGTTAAAGTCACATTGTTTGTTGACCTATCTATCCACCTCCGTCCTCTCTCTAATTCTTGTCACACACTTTCAGTTTGCGGCCCTCTAACAACGTCAGGCTACTTCCAGCTTCACTTCTTACAGACAGCAGTCATTACTCACACAGCCACAAAAGGTCTTTGTCAGGTAAACAAAACATTGATCATTTTTAGGCTTAAGAACAAACAACCAATGCTGTCTTTTGTTTTTCAGGTTTTAAAATGTCAGATTATTATGCATTATGCGAAGTAACCTTGCTGTCCACTTGACTTGCTAACAAAGCCCAAAGTCAAGTGTTCAGATAGGTTAATGGAGCTGACATTTATCACACCACAACTTCAAGTGCACCGAGCAGGGACTAAGCAAGCAAAAGGTGTAAAAATGTAACACATGTCATCCTCCTGCATTTAAGTGGACAAGTCCCTTTTTTTTGTCAAATACAAATCAACAGATCTAAGCCGGTAAATATTTCAGACGTGAAAGGTTGCCATTTCGGCGGCCTTTAATTGCAAATACCAAGCAACCTCTTCAGTCTCTAAAATGGCCATGTCTGTTTGATTTGTGCTAAAGCTTTAAAAACTTCATATATCAGTGGTGGATAAATTGTTCCTTGTCAGTGGTTACTAATACATGGGATGTTTTTGGATGAATATTACCGATGTATTAATTAGGGATGGGGCCGATCCGATCCAGTATCGGTATCATGTCCAATACCAACGTAATTCATGACTCGGAAATTTCCAATCCAACCTACGGAGATTTGAACACTTGCAGCCACGGTATAATTCACCATCCAGAAGATACTCATTAGAGACAGTGCTACCTGAACTATACAACCAAGTGTCAACCAAGTTAGCTGAGAAGTTAAAAGGAGTTCCAGCCCTGAGCTTTACTACGGATATTTGGACATCAGATGTCTGCCCAATGTCATGCTTGCCTGTAAAGAGGAGTTTATTTCTGCCTCATATAAAATCAACAATAATGATAATAATAATATCAAAGCAAACAGAGCTCTGGTATCGGAATACTATCGGTATCCAAGATAGCACATAGCAGATAGCTGATATCCAAGATAGCAGATAGCAGATATCCAAATTCAGGCATCTGGATCGGATCGGAAGTGAAAAAATTTGAATTGGTGCATTCCTGGCATTAATGTGTATTACTTGTTTTTTTTTGGTGGTAAATCTTTAGGGTGTAGCCAATTTAAGCTACATGTACTTTACATACTTATGGGTAGTTAAATGTACAGTAATGCATCATATTTTATAAGATCGCCATATGTTTGTAGCAACTGTCCAGCGAGAACCACATAAATGGACTTGCATTTTTTATAGTGCTTTTCCAGTCTACAGACCGCCCAAAGCACTTGCTAAAAGCACTTCAGATTCACCCATTCAAGCATACATTCATACACTGTGATGTTGGAAGGTGCCAACTGCTCATCAGGAGCAATATGGGGTTCAGTATCTTGCTCAAGTACACTTCAACATGCAGCCAGGGGAGCCACTGATTCTGATTACTGGATGATCTGTGCTACCTCCTGAGCTACAGCCGTGACCTCTGCCCCTCACATATTTGTGAAAAGTCAAGTTGGAGATGCATGGTTTTCACTTGATGGGAAGGGTATGAAAGAATGCAATCTGAAAAGTAACTGGTGACTATGTTACTAAATACGTATATAACAGGAAAGTACCTCATCCTCCCATTAAATGTCTGTACATCTAAGAGGACCTCTTCAGAGATTCAACCGTTTTAAGTGGCCCCAGATGCAGATCAATACTCCATTCCTCTCAAGAGGGAGTTTGCTTCAGACTATAATTTTATCCCAAAGTAGCCCAGACATTAACAGCTATTTCTTTGAATTGTAACTCTAGAAATATATGGCAGCCATAAAACAGATAGCAATGTATTCTCACCCTTGAGGCATTGGCTGTTTTTCCATCTCATGGGGTTGGATTAATAAGATGCTTTATGGGAAACATTCAATCAAACAAGTCTATTTTCAAAGTGATGATTTTGTAAAAATGATCCAATGGGAAAAAAGATCATTTAATGGCACGGAGTAGCCAGTAAAAATTGTGAGGTAATTTATCTAATGTGTCGGTCTTTTTTTCCCCAAGCACTCTCTGTCTAACATGTCTATGCCGCCACCGAACACAAGGGAAAAGAAAAAAACGAGTGTCTAGTACATGACCCAACACACGCTTCTTGTATTATTCAGTGAATATATTCGGTTGCGACAGGGATGGTTCGGGAGTAGAAACGCAGGCTGAGCTCTAAAAGAGAGAGGGAGACAAAGGGCCAATCGGAGGCCGCTGCTGCAGGGACGCCTACAGCCTAGAAAAAAGCTTTTATCTGTCCGGCACTCAAAGCTTATCACACACTTTCAGTCTTTCAATCATCGGAAACTGAGAATGACTCTATGTTCAAAATTGCACTGCAATCCTTACTAGCAACTGCAAGTGAGGATGAAAATGAAAAGAAAAACCAGGAGCCACACAGCCAACCAAGTCTTAACTGGTTTCACCACCACTCGACGTCTTCAAGCACACATGAGCAGAACATCAGTGACTGGAGTCAAACGAGTAATGGAGTCAAAATGGAGGATTTGTCAAAATAACAACTAGAATTCTGCGATCATGACAATGGCACTGAAACATGCACAGCACAAAGTCAGAAGTCCCTTTGAAACGCAAAGCTGGTAGCAACATGAATAATTATTAAGATTTTAGTGCAGTGGTTTTAAAGTGCTTCAGAATGGAGAGATCTACATATGAACTGCGTAAAACACTGACAGCTTGGGCTGGCAAACAATAGGATTGAGGGAATCTCAAAGAGACTCTTTAGTTGTGGCTTGAGTAAACAAACAGGGATAATAGTTTCATTTAAAGCCGGGCAGAAAATTCACATTATACATGTAATCCTTGTACACAAACAGTCTGCGACGGTCGGCGGCATACATAAGCTTAAGAACAACAATATGCAGTACCCTGATTATGTGACAGCGGAGATCAATGCTACATCAGCATGCGGGTGTAGGCAGTTTAATGGTATTGTGGTATGGATACAGTGCTGTAGGAGGTAGTTAGCTGATGTATGCATGTGCAGAAGGCCTCCGGTGAGAATAAAGTTGCCTAGAGGGTCAGACACATCGATTCGTTCTGAGCACCACAGTAACTCAGTGAGTCTTAATCAATTGCAGAGCCTGCGTGTGACAGCAAAGAGACATCAAATCAATTACATTATATTTCAGTGGAACCGAAGTATGACTTTTTGCACTTGCACTGTTTTGAGCAGGAAACATTTGAATTAATCAGAGAATTTGCCATTTTAATCAAATGTTGCTTTTCCAACTGTTCACTGTGGTCATTATGTCGGACAATGCAGAATGATCAATAGCCAATTTCCCCAAAGTGTGATTACACTGTTCATTTGAGTGCTAAAGGCTATATTTAAAATAGGAGTCATTAACTTTCACTCGCACAGCAACCAGGCACTTGTTTCAAAAGTGCACTTGGGAGAAGAAAAAAACAAAAAACAGAAACGGTAGCCCAAGGCAAAAACAAGGCAGCAGCAAACTTCTTCATAAAGTTGTACTGGAAACAATAACAGGCGATGTCACTGCACACATAATTGCTCCAACTGGCAAAGTGTTTTTCAAAGGGAAGAATCCATTAACTTTGTTTGGAAGTGTAAAATATAATGCTGCAGCATCTCCAGACAAATAATATATATTTTTCAAATATGTCTCAGTTTCAAACTTGCCGAGTGAAAACAAAGATCTCATGACTGTAACCTGGAGCAAGAAAGGTGATTCTCTAAATGTGGGGGGGAAACTGTGAGAGGTAAAAATAAGGAGATTATCATAAGGTGACAGACGGCATATTTTGCTCATCAAAGAAAGCTGTGACCCTACTCTCTAGCAACTGAGAAGTACAAGAAGCAGCGAGCCTATTTATACCTTGCATTCACATGCGTCTAGGGTAATCTGATCACAAGTGCACAACTCTAAGTCTGTCAGTTCACACCTGACACTGTAATGCATCTCGACATGCGTCTACAGTGACCACTTTTGTTCAGATCTTACGTTCCCGCTTTATATGCAAATAAACACGTACATCCCTGGGGGAAAAAAAGTTATGATTTCTTTACACACATGAATAACATTTGCCTAATTAACAATGAAGCCCACAGAATGAATAATTTGTCACAGACAGCATTCCATAAAGTTTCCTTAAATTTAAAGTACTGGGACAGTGAGACATGGAGTGGCCTATATAGATTACCAATAAGGTCTTCTTTCATACATTTTGTGTAAATAGTGAAATCTGTTGAAATAAAATTTGTTCCGACTGGCATGTGTTGTAAAAGGAAACAGCAACTTGAAGGAGCAATGTGTAAGATATAGACAGAATTTTAGTTAAAAACATTCAATTGATTAATTACCTAACATTATCTACAGAATGCGGAGAAAGAACAGTGTTTAAGTTATATCAAAGACATCTATTTAATGTGTTGCAGAGATGTCTACTTATGTTAGCATGCTAACCAGCTAACCATAGCCTTTTTTCCCTTGATACCACTTTGGACTGAAAAAAAAGGCAATAGTCTGATAGATGCAATATGATTTTCTCTCACACCTCTCCTGCTGTATGCCTCTCCTGTCTCCCTTTATCGTGTCTTGTGGTCTCTGAAGTCACAGTCCTGCTCAAAGTTGCTGTAAATCACCTTCTTACTGGATCTCCTTTCTTCAAACTGGCATCCATCGGTCCCTGAGGCCGTGGTCACTCTCAGGCTGCCAAATCCAAGTGAGCCGGGCACCGTTGCCTGTTGTGACTCCCCCTGTGGTCTGAGGTCCAAGTTCAGGCAAACTCTCCACTGGCTCCTCAACAGACTGTACCATGAGCTAATTAGCTAATGGTAGTTGGCTACAGCCATGGAGAGCCAGCAAAGAGCAGCAGCTGTTTAATGCACTACATTTAATGCAAAAGTCATGTGAAGGCATGAATGATTAAGAATCTTCCATAGACAAATACCTAGTGCTTACCTTAACACGTAAAAGAGCCTTTTGCTTTACAGTGACCCAAATGGAAAGGAAACAGTATCTTTTATGGTGTACGAGAGAAGATTATCCCTGTTGTCTTGGCCTCTGAGTTGTCCTTTAATACAGCCCAGGACACATTCACATACACACTGAATGAATGTGGCCATATGTAGCCTAGACCACCTCCAAGAGTGATCTGATTGCAATGTGTCCTCTGTGCCTCTTGGGTGCATTCACAGTACTTACAGCTGTCTACTTGTGATCAGATCACCCAAGACGCATGTTTATGCCAGGTGTAAACAGGACCCAATTCACCCTCTTACTAAGTAGTATGAGTATGAGTAAGTATGAAAGGCCTCTTAAACATAAAAATAAAAACAACAGTAATTTCAGAAACAGCAACCAATTCAGAGCTGATGCTGCTGTGCTCATTTAAATATTACTTATATGTCCAAATATAAAAAAAGCCAGGTTTGTGATAAGCCGAGATAAAGAGGCTTGCAGGAACAGGGTTTTGGAAGACCCTCAAAGAAAGTGGCAAGACATTCAGCGACTCAGGGCTTTCTAGAGTACAGCAGGAATTAATCCTAAATTAGGGAGATGTGAGCATTGATGGGAGACAGAGTCTGACAGTTATTACTATTACCACAGTCTGTTGGGCTGTTCAAGTCATTATTTCAGCCAAGACCCTGTGACAAGCACCGGCCCACAGCTCTTGCTACTTATTCGCCACAATGAGAAGCCCTGAAGGAAGTGAGGGGAACATGCACCGAGATCATTAACTTAAGAGCACTAAACCACTCATATTTTCATCCATCTGCACAAGTAGTCCAAATGAACCCAGCCGGCTACTATGCTCTATTCAGCTCACCAATGCCAAATAGGGCTTGGGAAGGAGCGAGCTCAGTGTCAGATCTCGCCTTCGTTGATGGCAAAACTTCAAGGAGATGTTCATGAAAGGCATGTTCGCGGTTCAGGCCAATTTACTGTAAATGTGCACATTTCCTATCAGCAGTTGGGTGCTTGGACTGATACAGACAAAAGATGCACATAGCTAGGATGGTTAAACTGCATATATAATGAACACTGAACCAGTAAATCTCTAACTCATGATTTATTGATTCTCTTTGATTTGTTTTATTCTACCAACGGTACTGGAATATACTCTGGTGGAATGTTTTAAAACCATTGGAATTTATTTTACTATGAAATGTTGTGCAAAGGTCCATGGAGCAAAGTAAGTAAGTAAGTAAAATGTAAAAGCACATTTGTAACAGTTCACACTGACCAAAGTGCTGTACATAGTGCATTCAATAGGTAAACATGAAAGTAAAAATAACAATGTTAAATAAAAGATGCATAAAACACAGACAACCACATATCTGGATAACTATGGCAGTCAACTGACTTTATCCTCTCGCCAGACGGTTGACATCCAGTACACAGTGAAGTACAATGAAATTTCATCCAGACGCCTGTTCCATACAGGATGAACTGTACTCATTTTGGTAATTCTTTTACTTTTCCTCTGGCACCAGTCTCAGCTCAAATTAATGAGCCGATTAATACTTGGTTTGTAACACATGCAAATTCTTTCCAATAACAGTTATTTTCATTATCAATTAATATGCAGATTATTATCACTTCATTAAATTTTTTGTCTATAAATCAAGTGCCGTCTTCAAATTCTCCTTTTGCTAAACAAAAACACGAAAAAGCTCAAGACTCGAATCCTCCCTCTACATTTCTGAAGCAAACATTTGACATTTCTCTTTGAAAAATCACTGAAATGATTCAACTATTGTCAGAATAGTTGGTGAGTAAATTTCTCTTCGACTAATTGATCAATGGACCAATCGTTAGAGCTCGACTTGTAAAACTTGACATTCCCATCAGCCTAAGTTGTATTTTGTGTTCAGTGCTAATACGTAGGTAACAAAGCTGTGATCATGCTTTCACACTAAACAAATGAAGACTTATCTTGAAAATGGTAAGCGCTGCCCGCTAAACATGTTTACATGACAATCAGTTCGATTTTTAAAAGTGCTTCACCACCACTAATGATCAAAAAACAAACTTCTGACCTGAAATGCAATTCAAATCAGATTTCTACAAATGTGTCTCAGTCTCGACACTCAGTATCAGATTTGGCAACTCGTATCAGATTTTAAAGCCACGTCCTCTGCATACAGAGCTACTAATGCCGTTATTACCATAGCAACACGTGCAGATATGTTGGTGAAATACAAAGATCCGATCTGATGACTTGCAAATAGTGCAGACACTCAGGTGTTGTGTCAGATCTGATCTGAGAAGCAAATCTGATCTGAACATAACCAAAAAGAGAGATTCACCTTCAGATATAGTACGTTATTTTCTTTCATCAAGATCAAGTCTGGCTCAGTTAAACAGCAACAGAAGCTGCCTAATTTAACAAAAGAAAGGCATTTAATTCAGAGCAGTAATATAAAATATCTGAGATTATTATATCAGGCACTTGATGATTAGCCTCAAATGAATATTTAAATCCCCTGAAGACAATTAGAATGCGAAAGATAACAAATCACTTGCCGAAAGTAAATGATATTAGGTGCACGCAGTATAGGAACGACTACTACCGCAAAAAACGGTCTACATAATATTTAAAGGAGTCGTCACCTGGTTTTTTACGTATCCAGTCCCCCTTGGATCGCTTTGGATCAATTCTTAAAACTTATTAGAAAAAAAAAAAGAAAAAAAAAATCAAACATAGAGCTTGTTTTGACACTTTTTCATACCGCGACTTTCTCACGCGAGATTATGCGCGAGGTTTTGACTGGTCCGGAAGTGCGTTGTATTAATATGTAATGGCCGCAGGAAGGACAGAGCCGGAATGGGGGGCTGGCCTGCATGCACACAGACTCCAAAACATAAACAGCCCCCTGTCATGGCGCACACACTAACTGACGAACCTTAAGGAATTCAGGCATTTATGTACGAGCCGGAGTTGGAACCCGAACGGGAGAGTGAAGAGGCAGAGACGGTGGAAGAGACATGTTTACAGCAGGATGTCTCTGATGGTACATTCTTTTTTTTTTCCTTCTTACTTTTCACACTCGTGTTTTATATGTAAGACCTGAGTTTTAATGCTGGTGGTCACGATGTATGGCGTGAAAATGACTCGGCGTGCTCACTCAGAAAGTCTGGCTGAGGACGGCTGTGAGCCGATGCTTATTGCACACGGTGCGCTATTCCTGTTCGGAAAAAGAGCCAAAGCGAAAAAACTGAGCCACTTTCAAACTCCAGCTTTTAAGGCAAGTTTCAACTGAGGTCCAATTTGCATGTTTTAACAAAAGAAATTGCGATTTCTGGGTGATGACTCCTTTAATCTGTACAGCCTTACATTAATCTTATTATGATATTGTCATCTTCGATGAATGCATGAACATGCAATCTGACGTTTTTTTGCAAACACAAAAAGCAGCGAGAAAAAGTTAGTGTTGGGCTTTATACACATTTCTCTAAATAAATATAATAAGGAAAACTTAAATGGTATATCAAAGGCCCCTCAGTGTCTTGGCATATTGCCTTCAAATCTGAAATGAAATCTTTCAACTCACATTATTTTCCTGGGATAGGCGGAGGGGAAAGCAGAACGAATACTCAAGTGTTTTAGTTTTGCTTGGTTGAGTTCCCAACAGCAGAGCATGAGGAAAGCATAAACACAAACATTACAACACAACAATTTCACATTTTTGTCACAATTTACTCTCCAAGAACTGGATTCTGCGTCTGTATTGCTGCAGTTGTAATTTGCAATGTGGAACAATGGATGCTAAAAAACGAATTTGCTACAGCTGCTCGGGCCTCAAATGGCTCCAAATTGCCACTGACCACTTTATACAACTGCTGTTTTAAATGAAAATCATTCAAGTCTGGGCAGAAACTCCTCTAGATTTGAAGCAGGGCCTCAGTCTGAGGTGGCAACCATTAGATGTGCAAACATCATCTCCACTGCCTCTCTGGCTGCCAGGGCGATGCATCCGTCTGGAGAAGGATAGCACTGCTGGCAGGCACTGACAGGGTAAGACTCACTCTGGGCCTATCGCAGGGGGAGATTGATGCACTTCTCAGTGGGGGGAGAGCTGACATTCATTTTAATTAGGCGGGCGAAATATTGTCTCTGCGGCATGTAGCCTCCCCTGCCTTACCCTCAACTTCTCTTCTCATTGTTGGGAGAAAAGGAAAAGGCACCTCCAGGGAGGAATGACCTCCAGAATAGGCCACAAATCAGCTAAATATATATCTTTTCCAAATCCCGGTGACATTACTGTGCTTAAGATGTTTCATTAACATTCAATTAACATTTGTATGACATTTCTGATCAGAGCCAAACAAAAATAAAACTGGTTTCCTTTGACGATGAGGTCCACACCAGTGGGAGGACTCGGTAATCACATGTCATATCATGTAAGTAGTCCAGAAAACTAAGGGAGGGGGGTTCATATGTTCAGGGGATACTGTCATTGTAAAGAGGGCATTTTAATGAGCATGTGATTGGATAGGGTTTCACGAGATGCTTTTTACTCAGCAAACATCATTAAAGCCTTCAGGGACCCACAATAACCGTGTAAATGAGCGTGCACGCACACACAAATATACTGCACACCGCAACACACAAATAGCCACTTAAGGGAAGTCACAGGAAAACACACAACAATCTATACAGCATGTACCAGTTGGTGAGCCAATTAAAATCCAAACAAGACTCTCAGTGGCACAGAGGAGAAGTGTACACCAACACCTTTAATAAACCCAGCCGCTGGCCATGTCACTGCTTTCTGCTCCACATACTGTTTATCTTCCATTCCCTGGAAATGACATCTGAGACAGAGCAAGGAATAAATAGATAATTAAGAGAGTGGGATCTGTTATATATCTCAACTAATGGAAAGCTTCTCTAACACCAAACACAACACGCTCACGGCATGTTATTAACCACAAATATCAAACTAACCAGTCAAAAGTCAACAATGTGTTTACTGTAGATTTAATATTAAGTAGAATTTTCAATATTCAACTGACAGGGTAGCCTAGCATTATTTTTTATTTTAATCTTGTTTCATCTCTTCCTTGACACATCAGCTGTTGTAAAGGTACATAGATACAACAGAACTGCATTTCTGACAGCACAGCAGGTTTGTCAAGCCTTTGATTTCTCCACAGCATGCATGGGGCTGTAGTGAGAGAGATATTTTGTTTATAAATGGTCTAAACTGTGGTACCCTCTCCCGAGCCCAAAAAAAAAAAAAAAAACTACATCGCCACAGAGTCCCCTTTATCCGCATGGAGTTGTACTCACTCATAGATGCCAGCCACTTTGATACAGCTAATTTCTTCCATCAAGATGAATGCACTATTCCCTTAACTACCAGAAACACCCAATATCGCAACGTTGAGGGGAAAAAGTGAGAGAAAATTCCTGGATCCATCCCTTTATCGAGATCCACACAATAGGTTAATGGGGTCTGCTCTGCGCCAAGATCCACCCTCCATCCAAGTTTCATTGGAATCCATTCAGTAGATTTTGTGTCACCTCTTTGCCGATTTGGCTTTTGACTAAGCTGGCTTCACCAAGGATAAAATGATTAAATAAGGCCTACTGCTCTGAAGTTGAGATCAATTGAAGGTGTAAGCTACTATTTGGAAATGCAGGGAATATAAAAAAATAAGCTTCATTCATGAAATGATCATTTGTGTGCACTTAGTTTAGTAAAAAAACTGTAGGATCCTGCAAGCCTTTTGTTTCGAAAATATCCATAGGCAGGAACAAGTCTAGGCTGTGGAATAAATAAAGCTCAATTGCCATAACTAAATCATTCCATTGGAAACTTTATCATATTCATTATGGTTCCAAACAGTGTGGTCCTAAGGCAATAACAGCCCAGTCATTTAGATGCGTTGCTTTCCAGCACTGAAGCAGCATCTTGCCACATGCTTTAACTCGATGCCTGTTACAGTACGTAGCAGGGTGTTCTCCGGTGCTGGCGACTCCCTGTCAAGTCTCACTTCAGAAAACGAAAAAATTGAAAACTTGTGAAAACGCAGTGAGAACTGACGTCTCCTCAAGTTCTGTATCCACTGCACACATCCGTCTCAGTTTCACAGAAATTATTCTCTGTAGCCCCTCTGACAGCTGACAGATGTTTTTGATTTGGAGCCTGAAATAAAACCAGTGACAGTTCTTGAATGCTGCCTAATGTGTTCTGTAGGTGACCACCACAAGAAGCATCTTCGGCTTTCTGACAGCCGTGTTTTCTTTGAGTTGGAATGTTGCTTTATATGGGATATGAGAATTAGGCATACTGCCAAATACAGTCCGGCGTCTGCATGCAACCAGATGAGAGCCCAGTAAAGGGCACAACACTGAGTACATTTAAAGGTCATGCATTAATGGTTACACTTACTCAGACGCTCGGGTAATCGACTGTGCCACTCACCAAGCCCAGACAGGGTCAGAGGTGACACAACACGAACATAAAATGTGGGTGACACGTTCATTACTGATTGTGCACTGACTCAAAAGGAGAGCCCGTTTCAGTACACAGCACGAATCACAACTGTCTAAATCTTTTTCTCAGAGACACAAGTTTGCTGTAACAGCTCGGGAGAGTTGCCAATTACTGTTCCGCGGATGTGATTTGCATCTGACAATTTCTCAGAAGCGTAAGGGTGATTGATGAGAGGATCAAACCAAATATCTCCTCTCTAAATGTTTCTCCTTTTCCCTCTGTTAATTTGTCTATCTGCTTGGCTTCCATCTTTCCGAGACTGTGACCCACAAGCAGTCAGTCATTCTCTGTGTCAGTGTTTTGGGTGACTGCAGCTGTCACGCCTCCCGACAAATTGTTTCCTGGCAAAAGCACAAAGCCGTGCCGGCCGGCCGGCAGTGCCTCCTGCCTCCACTTGGATCGGCCCCTCCATTAGCTATGAGCTAGAAGGCAAACAACAATGAGTCCGATCGTCTTACATTAAGCAGCATGCAACTTTAGTACATGGCTCAATTGATGAGTGAGCGAACAGTGGTTGAGGAGAGGACAGGAGAAGGCCAGAGTTGTCTCGGATGAAGTCAAGGCTCGGATAAATTGGTGCTGACAGACTGCAATTAGGAGAGCCGTCGTCACCTGGCGTCAGTTGTCAGCGGCCCCAATATTCTTGCGGTGAGTGAATCATGTGCTGTGGAGGGCGTCCACTTACACTTTTGACTGGATAAGTGAATGCTTGATGTACTGTGATGAATGTGAATTTTTCACTTCTCGAACAGATGAACATGAACAAAAACCAACTAATTACAGCATCAGTTCACCCAGAAATTCTATTGTACCTTTCATGATATCTTGGTACATAGTTTAAAGCCTAAGATCTGTTCTTGACCTTGATGTGATAACGGTTGGTTGTATAATGGTGAATTCTAATGTCTGTTTCTTTTCAAGAATGGTCTCTGGCATTGGATGTTAATGGCCTTGATTTTTATCCAGCTTTTAATCGACTAGTAGGGCCTGATACATAAAGATTAAAAGAATGTTCAAGGCTAAGGTTATCTATACACAAAGATGCCTTTTTTTTAGTAAAGCCAAGCCGTGGTTCTCCTTTACATTTCTTAAATATCGTGGAACTTGGTGCTTATTCACAAGCTTGTTTTCTACTTCTATAATAACCCTGCATTCAAATGGTCCTGAAACTGCTCCATTTCCCTGCTTGGGAAGTCATGGAATTAAAGTAAGTGCTCATAATAAGGGCTTAAATGAAAAGAGAATGAAATGACACATCTGTCCTGTAACTATGAACACTCACGCTTTAGATGGCGGCGGGATGGGATCCATATCGAGCTGACACTGAGCGAGAGGCGGGGTACACCTTTGAAGGACCGACAGTTCATCACGTGGTCGATATGTAGAGACAAACAACAATTTTCATTCACGCCTCCAAGGCATTCAGAGTCACTAATTGATCTAACTGATTATGGGATGAAGTCAGAGCACTCAGAGGAATACCACAGAGACACTGAGAGAACATGTAAACAACACACAGAATGATGCAACTAATGTAAATAAAATTAGGGATAAAAACACTCAGACTGAAGCAATCAATGCGCCTGTAATGGATGATTCACAGATGACTGTGTGTTTCTGCTTCTCCCTTGTAAACCAGTAAGTCTAGCTAGCAAGCAAACCTGGAATTCAGATTAATTTGCCAAATAAGTTTTAGTTTCTGAGATGGAGTCTCTATTTTTGAGATTTCTGCGTCCACCACTATACACAACAGAGGTGTAAACAGAGCTGATCAAGTAAACAAAATTGCGCAATATCCAAATCGAAGGAGCTGCAATTTCTTTAAAGAAAAGAAAAAAGAAAAAAAAAAGAAAATGTGTAAAATGAGTGACAACAATTTCATAAATGAGGCACTGTGATGTACAGGGATGCCTTAAAAGTCCTCCAGACATAAGGGAGCTTGTTTGGAACAAACCCAAACAAACATGACCAATTTTGGGTGAGCGGGTCACCCACTAATCAGAGGGTCAGTGGTTCTATCCCCAGCTCCAACAGGGACACTTGGACATGGGGCACGTTGGTCAGGAATTCCTGCATCGCTCCTGATGAGCAGGTCAGCACCTTGCATTGCCGCCTCCTCTGTCAGTGTATGAATGTGAGTATGAATGGCTGGATATAAAGGATGTAGTTCCTTTGAAGCCTATTCACAGTGCGGTCTGTGGACTTAAGATTATATAAAAATAGGAGACACTGATTCTGTACGGAGATGCTGCTGTAGTCATTTTTCCATTGCTGTCAGTACCGGAAAATGGAATTCCATTCAACTCCATTGTATTGGGGTTGAGGCAGAAATCTCCTGGGGCAATACCTTAAAATCTGGATAAACAAAATCAAAACTACAGGCAAGAATACACTGAAATCTACTTGTCATTTCTGTTGGACTGTGTCCTTTGTATTTTTGGGGCGAACCCAGCCTTTAAGCCTACACGGGAACTTGCGTCCAGGGCGCTCTACCTCACAGCATTCGTCACTTCTCTGATAAGGATGGACTGAACTATCTGCATGTGTCTACATCAAACTGTTGTTGTCACATTAGCATATCCAATTAATACCATGTTCATTGCCAAACCAATACAGTACATAAATGAGCAATTACAATAATAATTTGGTAAGACATGAAGGGAATCGAGGGTACGATCATCATAATATTTTGGGACCTCTTAATCACAGAGCATAGCAGTGAGCAGAGCAACTAATTGCAACTCTCATTCACACTTTCACACAGTCTTTCTCTTTCATCTACAACTTATCTGGGTTTTCGTCTTCAGTAGTAAGTGGGAGTGTGGCTGGAGTGGACACAGGAGGACATGAGTTCCCGTGTGTGTCATCTCATCAAGAGAGTGAAGGAAAGTACAATGGAGCCCTTGATGAGGGAGGGAACAGAGACAGAGATGATAGCAAAATAGCAAAAGAAAGCAAGAAGTGGCCATGATGGTTCTGACTGAGAAAAAAGTTGATCATTTGAAGTTCATTGACCCTGGACACCCTCTGAGAACAGCCTATCAGACAAATTCCCAGTCCCTCTCCCATCCCCAGCCTCCTTAATTTAAATTGTTATCTCCATCCCTCTGACTGCTGTTAAGGAGCATGAAAAGAAGTCTGCTCAAAGGCTCTGAGAAAGACAGAAAGCGACACAGAGAGACAAGACGGAAAGAACAGCCCGATCACAACCAAAATCAAAAATACCAAAGAGGACAAATGACGACACAGCTAGATTTTCTTTCTTCATAACCAAAGGCGATGAGGGCAATGCAGTTTTGTAAAAGGAGGCCATCCGCGTTCTTTGTCTCGCAGTGAGCTTTCAACACAGCGAGGATGAGACGTGTAGGCAGTCTCAGAGCACCGAGTGATTGCCTCTGGATTGCAGCGGTTATGTTTTAGGAGAGAGGGGATTTCAGCAAAAATTGTTTTACTCTTTTCACCTTAGCTCCCTCAGAATACGTCAAAAGACATAATTCCACTTAATAAGAGGAAAGAACAACAGTAAGACAGACTGCATGTTCCTGCCCTCCACCCATCTGAGCACGGCCCCGTAGCAGTGGAGACTGACTCAAGTTGCACTACACAGCACCATCTAGTGGCACTGAACACAGCCAGAGGCAGGGAAACGTAGAGAATGATAGAAAACACCTTCATCCATCATGATGGCCTCTCAATGAGAGAATCATGATATCTAAGTGTTACTCATGGGTTAACACACACACACACACACACACGCACACACACAATAAGAGAGTGTTCTATACGTCATTCCTAAACTGTTGGATTACATCATACAATCGATACCTATATTTTCATTAACTCTTTTCAGAGCTTGAACTGCACTCAGTGTTTACAACTTCAACGTATTTTTCAACACTTCCATTTTCACGGCTTTCGGTGATCATGTTTCAGCAGCCACTTCGACTTCTTTGGTACTACAATATTAAGTACATCTTAATAAGCTGTTGAGACATTTGAAAACAATTCAGAGCGTTTCAACTTTCTTTGTACTTATTATGTTTTACATTATTCATTTTGTGTTGAATTGGTTTTACTTTTAATTCTTGTGCACTGAAGTATGGGGCTATTTACTGTGCTCATTAAATTCTGTGTTTCTTGTTTTTTTCTTGTCTGCATTTCTACACATTGAATCGCTTTGATGTATGAAATGCACTACACAAGTGAAAGTGCCTTGCCAAACATTCAGCACATAGCTTTCTTTATAAAGTTGATCTTTTTCTTACTTTCTTTTGAATAATCTTATCTTATTATAACGTGTATTCTACTCCATGATATTACTAAATATTGGATTGTGTTATCTACCGAGCTGTAATCATAACTGTAAAAGTGCAAACATAGAAGCACACTACCCCATGTGACTTTGCTCAGGAAACTACACTACTGGTCTATTTTTTGCATATATTACATTAATGCATATGCTCATATATACTGTCCTTGGATATCACACTAAAATTGTTGGTGTTCTATGTATAATTTACTCTCTTCTATTTGTTGCATCTGTATACATATTTGGAATTTAGATATGTGGTACAGTTCTATTTATTATAACTCTGCATCTTGTGCTATCTAACATCTTATGTCCCACAAACAGCATGTAAGAATCCAGCCGTACAAAACAAGGCAAGAGCCTAGAGGCACTGTTGTCAACAGCCATAGTCAAATTATTGCCATGTTTTGTCGCTGACTTAAGTGCATCAGAGTAAACCATGTTCAAAGGTGCATTTCTAAGACTGTAACTGTAAATGACATTGCTTATTTATCATTTAATGATTTTTGCTGTTATAAGTTGCGGTAGTTCCACATGGACCTGAAAAGTGCGGCAATCACACTTGAACCTTCGCAGTGGTTCATGAGTGTGTGAAGCAGTGTGAAGTGCTGTTGACAGTGTACAGAAGCCTGCCCCGAAGGCACACCTCAGCCCAACACGGCTGTAACACCTCAAAAGCATCACATCTCTGACAGCAGTGACAGTGCGGGGACACTTACTCCGTCCCATCACACTCTCCTTGGTAGCCAAAGAAGCAGGGACTAAAGTTTTAGCTTTGAGCTGATGATATGGGAACCTCTCTTGGAACATTCGGTGGGTAGCTGGGAGAGATTTAGGGTGTTGTGGCTGCTGCTGTCGTCAGCGGGGCAATACCTCTCAAACGCTCATCCGTCAACACCCAAGACAGATCAGGCTCCCGATTAACACCCACAAATAACATATGCACACATAAACAGTCAAACGCATACACACTCCACTCCCACACATAGACAGAAATTACTCTCCCTCCGCTAAATATCTCTCACCTCATCAAACATTCATAGCAGAGAAGGCGAAGGTGGTGAAGTAGAGTGAGGTAGGAGATCTTTTTTTTTTTTTTTGTCACCCACGCAACAATTTTCGCCTGGCTATTCTGGGATGATGTAGACAGACATCAGTTGATGGTTTTTATCAGGTTTATCAGATTTCTATACTTGAGTAAACTTTTCGTTTTAAGCGAAGAGCAAAGCAAGTTTGTCCCTCTGGGAGCACGACTGTTCTTAATGAATGCCACTGCAGTCTGACTGTTAGATTAAGAGCTGGACTAAGGCTGGTAAGAAAAATCTGTCCAATCGATGTTTCGATGTTTCCTGTATTCTAGTGTGAATTTTGGTACAATAATGGCACAACTCAATAGAGCAAGAGGTCATCAAGAGCACCAAACTTCATCCTCTGGGGAACTTGAACTTCTACAGCAAATGTTCTGGGAACCTGGCCATTACAAGTCATCACCGTTATTCCTCCCTCCTTCCTTCCTTCCCTCTGTGTTGAATGCTGAACTGCACCACTCGCCTCCATGTTGGCAGCGAGTGGCAGTTTGCTTACAGAAAAAGAGACTGGCAGAGTGCAACTGAAACCTGAAACAAGTTCTATACAATAGCTGAGACACATTTGTTCACGTTCAGGGAGCAGATAGTCTCAAAGCACACACCTGTGTGCTGACTGCAAAGACAATGTTAGTTTTTTGTGGCTTGTTGCTATTAGCCTTTTGTGCCAACAACATGTACTACCTCAGTTTTGTAACTTACTTGTTCACTGTGACAATCCTGTTCTTTATTTTCCAGGATCAAATGCAGCTACTTCGAACTATTCAACTCGGGTTCCATAACAACACGACGTGCAGCCTTTGAGTATAGATCAGCATTTAGACTATGCCACAAGTAGGGGTAAGACTCCATCTATGCTCCTAGCTAATTTCAAAACAACAACTGCTATAAATTCTCTCAATGTGAGCACACAGTCAAACACAGTCTATCTTATTACATTTGGATCACCAAAGTCTTACGGAGCGACTGACTTTGGTGATCCAAATTTAATCTAGAACACCTGGTTGACATGTGTGTTTCAGGGTGAAAGTGTCTGATGGATTGCCATAAACTTTAATACAGACTTAAGTGTCCTCCTGAGGTTAAATTGGATTCATTTTGGTTAACCCCCTGACTTTTCATCACCAGCACTGTCATCATGTCAAAATTTACATTTGTGCCTCCACATACCTCCACACCAAATGAATGAATGGAAAAAAAAATGTCGTAACGTCTTAGCTTTTCACAGAGTTGACAGTTGTGAGCAAGACGCTTGGTCTTGTTTTGTATCTGAAGCATTTTATTTATTCTCAAAGTAATTTATTTGAGCAAATAATAAAGAAATAAAAATCACCCCCTGTAAGGACTTCTGTTGAGAGACTAGATGTGTGGGAGATTGTTGGCAAAAACATTTGAAGCAATTTGAATAATGCTCTACATTTGCATGCCTCCCCATAAGCAGTGTTTACTGCAACTTTCAGATAAGAGGCATATACAGTACACAGCTCCTCTACTGTATAGTCTGGTGTTAATTCAGATCATGATGTAGTAACATCAGGGCTATTTCCCTCAGTAAGTGATTGAACAGTGAAGCACGGTACCATAGACAAACCGCATGCAACAAAGGGGGCGGAAATATTGAGCTGCTCTTTGTGCTGTGATATTTTTCATGCTTTCTAGAACATGCTGTTCTGTGGAAACTGCTATATTTTTCCGAAACAATATCTACCATGTGTCAACAAGATTCCCTCTCATCCATGGTTTAAAAAACATGTGGAAACTCTCCATTTATAACAGAATGATTGGATGTCAAATGATTGCAGAGGTAAGAATGGGTGAATTGGTACATAAATGTAAATGTACCATGGCACTCGGATGACCGAGTGGCTGCTTATTTTTCTGGGGATTTAATTGGTGATCTGGTGACCCCCAGCTTGAATAAGTACAACACACAGTGACAAAATGAGAGCCTAGCCTTGGCATGCATTACGTGTTGATGGCTCGCCCACTCACATAATCACCACAGTCTTTCTGAGGTTTTCCATGCCATGAGCGCTTGTTAAGTGGCGCGGCTTGAATTTAGAAATGACTGCCCTTGGGATGTGTTCAGGTGACAGCTACTGGTCTACGTAATTCATATGGTGAGGGGGAGACGTGACAGCACTTTACAACAGGTTTAAAAAAAAAACAATGTTTAAAATATTTGTTTTGTGTTTAAATTTGGTAATGTCATGTAAACAATCGCAGCAGTGTGGTTACAAAAGCTTATGACATGCTTCTGAATTACAATTTACATCATTGCACAAAAAAAACTTTTTAAAAAAGGAAAGATAATCCAGGTAACAGTCTTCTGAAAATAAAGGTTTATGTCAAACTTAATCATCATCTTACCAGTGAAGACCAATTAGAACTGAACAGCAATAAGTAACCATTATTTGACTATTTACTGGAGCCTAATACGGTGTATCCGCCAATTACATCAACAAATCAACATAATAGGAAGGTCAATTTTAAATGACAGGCTGCAGAAGACAATTTATACTGATTACAGTCAAATATTGCGGACTGCTGCAAAGTAAAGAGAGATTATGTTTAAATCAGTGGTAATTTTTTTTACACTCTAACTCAACATTGATATATCTGAAACAATTAGACCTAAAGAAATCCTCTGACAAGGTCTGAGTACTGAACCTAAATGTTTTTGAGTACCAATTAAATTGTGTCTGAAACACTGACAAAAGCTTTCAAGAACTGATAATAGGCACTAAACAGCTGCTCAGATTCTTGCAGGGCGGCAAACAACAACTGCTTCCATTTCTGATTAATTTGACAATACTTTTGTCAAATTAAAAATGTCAATCAGTGCTTTCAACAGCTCTATACGATGTCCTCAAGTGTCTTGATTTGTCCACAACCTACTGTAAAGATATTCTGAGTACTGTCATGGAGGAGTAAAGACACCATGTTATGTTCACATTCAAGAAAAAAATTACTCAAACCGATCAATTGATCGGTTGGCATTTAATTTAATATTTAAAAATATGTTGCAGCTCTAGATTCTTGCTCACTTTACTCTGACGAGATACTAATTTAAATCATATAATTCATTTGGGCCATTTTGCTCATTTTAGAGTGTACAGCTGCTTGTGTTGACACATTAGAAATGACACATTTGAGACATGTAGCATTTTTTGCTAAATTAACACAAAACTGATTTTGCAGAAAATATTTTTTGTGCTCTTCATCATAAGGTTTAACAACAAGTAAATTCTCCATGTCGTTACTGAAACTCAGGCATTGTATTGGTACGTGTATGGACAAAAACACTCTGACTAGAGATATATTGTCTGTTTTTATTGGGTTTAACTGATACTGGACTATCAAGACTGATGTAGATGGCAATTTTTTAAGAGAAACATTCTTGGATTTTATAGATACGTTGTCCAACATTTGTCTTCTGTACTTAAAATCTCGTGTTGTGCATTGGCTGACATACTGACAGTTTCATGTGGACATCCAGTATGTGGTAGTTCAAGGGAACCATGGTGACAATGGAAACATTATAATACTATTTAAAATCCTATATTTGACTCTCTAACAAGTGAAAAAAAACTAGTAACAGTGTCCCACTACATCACAATATCCATTCATGCTACAGTGTGCAATAACGAAGAGCACAAGTAGAGATGAATTCAATTCCTCTGTTCCTCCTCCGTACAGTAGACCTGTGCAGTAAGTTGTTTTTTAAGGAACAAACTGAATAATGCCCATAGGCTGTACAGTCAGTGATGTCAGCATTCACCAAGGCAACATTTTGAAGCTTGGAGTTTGAGTTTGCTGGTCATGACTGCTTTCTTACTTACTACAGCCAGAATATCCTACTTTATGTATAGAGGTGGAATAACGTTAACATAACTAACATAACACTGAAACGCCATAAGGCATCTTTAAGACAACCTGCTCCAAGACAAACCTCTCTTTAAGTAACCAGCATTTTTTAAGCAATTTGTATTTCTTTCAAACGAAGGCAAAAAATACAGTTATTGAAATCATAAGTTGTTGCACAATCTAAGGAGATGGGAAGTTGTCTCAACAAAACACCCCAACTTTAGCCAGGAACCTCCATTTGACCAAATATGTGGATAAAATGTGGAGATAAGAAGCAAGTGGTCAATGCTCATCATGACTGGATTTGTTCTCCTCACCTCCACCCTTCTATCCAGACCTCTTTCAGTCTTGTCTGTTTGCAAAAGGTTTATGGCCAGGGAAGCCTTCAGTAATTTCCTCTGGGAGACACTGGTAAAAGACGGATGGAGTGATACTCGAAGGACAAGAGCAAGGTGGCGAGAGAAACAAAGGCAGGACGGAGAGGGAACAATAGGGTGTGTGTGTGTGTCTGTGTATGTGTATGTGTGTTCAGGTGTCTGTCTACATCTATGCTATTATTGCAAGGTGCTGCTTTGAGTTTTACAACTACAGAGGGGGTGATTCATTTTAATTTTTATCCCCATTTCATCCGGAGGAGGTTGATTTCAAGCTTCCCACTTACCATCGTCTCTCGGCCGATTGGAGCAGAGAAGACAAACTCCAGCTGGAAGACGATTGCCAAAGCTTGATGGTTGGTCAGCCTGAGGTCCAAGTTGCTGCGAAGGCCCAGCATCTGAGGAGGGGCAGATGCTGTCGAGCTGAGGCACACAAACAGATATATTGAAGGTGCGAAGCATGTGTTAAGAGAGAGAGAGAGGCAGAGGAATCAGCCATAATGGGACTTATTATTTGCGATTTATGAAGCCATTACTGAAGAAAATGACAACCTGCCACCAAAATGTAGACTCTGATTATTTCTTTTAATACGGTTTTATTTTTTATTAAAGGGAGGAGAAATCAATGTGCTGAAGGATCTACACTCGCTCGCTAAATGTTCCCTGGCAAGCACTGGCCTCCCGTGTGAGCCGTGGAACAGCACTCTTGGTATTCGTCATTCACAGTTTGCATACACCATAGACGGGAGCATACTGTGGAGCGCTGGCGTGTCACGAGGTGGGGCCGAGTGCCTTTTTTCCTTTTTCGCTTCACGGACTCTCTGGAGAATGGAGCAGGCCAGCACTTCAGATTTTCTCTCTTTTTCTCTCTCTCTCCACTGTTTTCCGTCTTTCTGTGCTGTCTGGAGGCACCAGGCATAACACAAGCAAGACAGGCTGTCAGCTTTCGCTGGCAGTGCCCAAAACGAGGCAAACATCGTAATTATAGCCTACGCTTGTGCAATCATACTAAACTGCTTTTACTCAGCAAACAGAAAAGTGCAGAATGTATGATGTATGCAATATATGGACGAAGACGATGATTATTGTTAATCCATACACTGCAGTAACAGAGCTCAGACTGCTAGTTATTCTGTGATTGTGTTGATTATGCATTTGCATGTTTGTGCACACATTACCGTGCTTGTAAGACACCCGTATAATCACCACACCAGCTCGTGTGCCATTTGATGCAGAAAACACAATACATGTTGATTCACAATGAAAACGGGGGTCATCTCTCAGTGTCTGAGTGTCATCTGTTGAGTTTCACAGCATATTCTTTTCACTATATTGAACAGTTGGACCTTTTATATTGAAAAGTCCTGTGGATTATTATTTTGTCAAACAGCAGAAAATCACACTGAGGGCCACAGCTTTCATAAATGACCTTACACAAACAGAAATGGTTGAAGAATTAGAAAAAGCACACATTCACTGTATGCAGTGGCTTCAGCGATGATGGTAACTAAAAACATGTGTGCACTCCATTACACTTTCAATTTGCTAAATTTTGTACAGACAGTACCGTCAGCACAAGCACATTTCTTCACAGCCCTCACAGGGGACATCATTAAGGCACGGCAAATATAGAGCAAAGAAAAAGTGGCAAAATTATGACTTTACAAATTTAAAATGGGAAATACCAGCAGCTTTTTGTTGCAGCCTTAAATGTCCAGATATCCGAGACTTTCCTTTGATATATCACCGTATGATTCTGAAAATCTACTGAATGAGAAAATACATCTTGCATCACATCAGTATTCCTTAATGGTTTCTCGTGTTAGTTTGTATAGTGGTTTTGTAATGTTTTGCATATCATCTGTGGAAAGAAAGGCGATAATGTGGCTCTGCTGTGGCAGAATTTGCGTATTCTCTTTAATTTGCGTATTCTCTTTTGTTAACTTGCAGGATCCAAATGCTCAAGTTACAGCAGTGTATTTCATTCCTGAGGGTCTCCTGCCCTGCATGGTTAAGATGTCTCCCTGCCATAACACACCTGATTCAAATTAATGGCTCGTTATGGGGCTTCAGCAGAGCTTCATGATGAGCTGATCATTTGAATCAGGTGTGTTGGTACAAAGAAACATTTTAAACATGCAGGGCAGGAAGACCCCCGGGAAGAAGGCCTGAAATACTCTGAGTCACAGGCGTGACAAACCTGCACATAAAACCCTTTTTTTTGTTTTTCAACCCAAAGCAGTTCTGCTCGGTGGCTCACTGATGCACCCTGTCAAGTCATTAATTGAAACTGCTGGCCGTTCTTTACTCGTAGCGGTCAGGGTTCAGGCGATCACAACATTTATGTTAGGAGGTAACACTCCAAGGGATTAAAGGTGGTTGTAATCGTGACAGCTGGTGTTCCCAAAGCTCAATGAGCTACAAAGCACAAGGTATCTGAGAGGATCTGGCGTTTTTACAGTCGCTACTGATCCATTAACAAAGTGCAGTGACCAACTCTGATCCTGAATCTGAGGACCTGAATTTTTGCAGTGTCTTAACACTGCTATTTCACATTTTCTCATCCTGCAGTTAGAATGGCTTAATCATGTTTGTTGTGAGGCACTTTAATATAACTTTGTAACTATTAATAAAGTTGACCTTGCACTTTTGGGATGTGGTGCAATCTCACACAACATCACCCTGGGTCAGAGTTCATCTTGGGTCCAGCTTTATTCTCCATCTGACATGCAAAACCCATTCAATCCAAGTGTTTTATTATAAGTGGGACACCGTTGACCTTACACCAGCAGATCCACTGCATCGAGTGTCATGTTGCCTCAATAAAACCCAGGGGCACGAGCCGGAGCCATATCTCCCTGATTGGTTATAAAGTGGAAACACGCACTGAAATGTATTGCAAGGCTGTTTTACGAGAGTGGAAGCTTGTACGTAATGGAACTGTGTGTAAATTATGATGTGGAATTTGGACATGTCAGGTCTTCATCAAGCATACAATGTTTGTTCTGTAAGCAAGGTCAATGGACTACTTACAAAGTCTCATACAAAATATATATTACCTATATAAAATGTAAGTGTGTGTTAACCTGAATCATAAAAGGTCATCATTAAAATTAATGCGACTGTCTGCTGCGTACCAAATTTCAGTTAAATTGGTTGGAATGTAATGAACAGAGAACCTTTGATACATGCAGCGAACTACAAATTGTGCAAATAATTGTGCATTATTATCATGAAGCTTTTAGCAATTGTGGAGACACTGACCTTATTAAGCAGGTGGTTTACCCCGATAAATTACGTTTGTCCAATGGTTCGAGTGGGGCTTGAACTGGACATGTAGAGCAAAGTTACTGTATGGATATTCTATAAATCAGTGATAGATCAGATGCAACCAGACACTTCCAATAAGTCGTGGTGATTTCTCTTGCATCTCTGCAGCAATTCGACTATAATCACAATGCCTTTTTCCATTTGTGTTATGGATATAGTAAAAGCATGGACACTCGCAATTTGTTCACTACTTCACCCTATCAACAAAGTCATCAAATAAAAAAGAACACTTCCTTATTACCTGGCTACTCCGAGTGCTAGGTTAACATCAGCAACCCCTGCCACTATCCTGACAGTCTGCCCAAAGAATAGAGGTGCGGTATCAAATGCAGCAACTTTGCCAGGCCTCATACACCATCAGAGGGGGGAAGACTGAAATATGTCAAATAATTGTTTTATTGTTGTTATAAAGAATAGGACCACAATACATTGAATCGACAGAGTTTGAAGTAACCCCTTGAAAAACAACTCCAACTGGGCCATGTAGCCCGAAAGAAATCAGGACACCACAGCCCTAGATGTGATTGAGCAAAACAGAGGGGTAGTGCTAAGTGGTAGGGACAATGGTGTATTGGGACCGGTCTTTTATCTTGTTTGATGTTGCAGGGAAGAGCGATGTTCTAACCCTTCGAATGTAAGGGCCACAGCATATGACTCACTTCATTTTCATTCTCAAAAAACCTTTTCATGACCACTCCTGCCTTATATGATTGCAGCTGCAATCTTAAAGTTTCATCTCTTTTTCTTCTTTTGCGGTTGTTTGGTTACATTTTAAAACAAGTCCCTGGCTGCAACAATATTGTGCAGTGAAGCTCCTGAAATGTTTTTTGGGACTTCCAAACTTCACTCATGGGCTGAGTAGATAATAACTGTATATAATTGTTTAACTTTAAGCTCCACTATCTCCTGTAGCAGTAACAGCTCCTCTGTGTTTCCTCTGCTCACCTGTCCTTGGTCAGGGTGCTCTGTTTGGAGGGGCTGTCTGCTCGGCCTCTGGCCCCCGAGGCTAGGGGCTCCAGCACCACCACTTGGGGCTTGTCGAGGAAACACCAGCCATTGTGGACCCCGACGTGAAGCCTCCTTTCCTGGATGACAACTGTTTTCATTGCACCTTCTGGTCCAGGTTGTTTCTAAGAATCAATGAGAAGATCACTGGAGTTATGAAATTATGATAGAATGACAGAAGATCATGTGGGCCAAATATAAATAACTATAATTAATTTATATCCCACGTATTTGTTTGCAAGTCTGTTTGTTTGCTAGTAAGTAGCATATCTAAAAATGAGTCCATAAAAAAAACATGATCTGTTGTATATCAAAATATAGACTGTCCTACTTACTGTAATACTATATAAATCTCAAGATACATGTTATGTTAGAAACAATATGGATGATGGTATCTCCTCTGTGGATCTCTTCTTTTCCATCTTATTCTACATTAATTATGGCTTTCTAACCCAGTTTTTCCGTTCAATCTTTATCTTCTTTCATCTCAAGCGAGTATATTTGGTTGTTGACCTAAAACCTACAAAACCTAAACAAGTTGTGGACCACAAAGGACCACACGCAAGTCCAAACGCTTCCTACGGTGACCTTGTTTTGAGTACTATTATAATCAATTTAATTAGGAGACATAGTAATACTTAAGAGGCATGTAAAAGAGATGGATCCACAAATGTAATAACCTACAGTAGCAATTATGTCATTAAGTCTTTGTTTTCATGACCTTCAGAGGATAAGACCAGTTTCAATCAATTTATTGCTATACTTGGGGTCATCCTATCATTACTAATAACACTGTCGGGGGGCTGGGTATAAAACCTCAATCAATTTGTTTTAAAATGAAAAACATTTACAACTTTAGGAACAGTAAAAGTTCCTGTACGTCTTCTTGTGTTTAGACAACATACAGCCTATTATTCTTTTTCACCACTGGGTCAAATCACTGTGGATAATGAACTAAGGGTCACTTGTAGATGGTGACCCGACCCCTTTACTCTCAACTCTGCATTTATATTCATATTCATATTTTAATTATACAGAGTATTAGCATCTTTCCGTTCAGTGGTTCAGTTTGACAGGCACTCGAATTACAAGAAGAGTGAATACTGGACTTCTATTCATCTGGAGGCCAACATGTTTGCCATAAAAAATGCATAAGGTAAGAATATGTCAGTGTACCGAAAGAACAATGAATGCTGTAGAAAAAACTAATAAGGATGCTTTAAAGCAACATTATGTAGCTCTGTCACCTTACAATAACAGTTTCAGAATCATTTTAATGTAACACGGTGAATGTACTCTCTCAGCATGTAACTTCAGGTAGCTGGTCGAAACTCAGTATATAATATTTTACGGCACTAAAGAAACATGACGATCAGTAATTTTGGTGAAACTGGATCATATTTAAAAACAAAAATGTTCTCTGTTTTTTCCTCTCATGTCCTCCAGTTGCTCTGCCTCAACTCTCTGTGAATTACGGCGTTTATGACTTTAACCTTTAACCGCTTCGTACTGTAAGTGCAAGTTGGCTCTGTTAGCTGACTCTGCTCGGAACAGTGCTGCGGACAGGTGAGCAGGCAATGGAACCGGCTGTAAAAGTAAGTCTCAAAATGTTTTTTTTAGAGCTGGACCCGTTGCTGTTGAATCATAAGTAATATTAACTGGTTTGACGAGTTAAACGTCTCGTGTTGTTGCTTGCTTGCTTGATGTTTGGCTGTGTTTGCAAAGTTGTCAACTGGCTACTTGTCGCTCATGACACAAGTCAGCCCATTTGCACAGCCAGGTGTTATTGTCTCTGGTATAAATCGAGTTAGCTTAGCGTGCTGTTACTCTTCCTAGTTTTGTGCAAAGTACTTGAGCATGAATTTCCAACTGAAAAAAAACAACCCAGAGTTAATTTCACTGTTCCAAAAAAGCAGCCACACAGATTGTATACAAACTCAGTGGTCAGCCAAGCTTATTTGGAAATGAAATTGCAGATGCACATGTAAATCTCCATCACAGCTTACACATCGAATGCTCTGACCAAACATAACACAACTGCAGTTGTGCTCACAAACCTTGTTCTTGGATTATTACCAACTTTTGGGGTTTGACTTTGGGTCCTGCCTCACGTGTGCCTGTTTATCTGATCTTCCATGTCCGTGTTTCATTGTTGCCCGATCACAGCGGTTACTTTGTTGAGTCCAATGTTTACTGAGTGATAAAACGATGGATTTAACTACAAAGATAAAATACAAGTTGTAATAAACTGTAATAAACTATATTAATAAAACAATTGTGTGTCAAATGGGCACCCTGGCTTGTGTCAGCAGGCGCCAGTTGAGACTGTACTGCCACACTGTAGCTGCTGCCACTAATAACTGCTCGGTGATTGACTGTGAACTCTCGAACCTTAAAGTACGGAGCCATGCCGAGCTCGCCTCCCGTCCCACTCCTTCCCATTTGTTTCATTTCAGTCTTCTCCCTCTCTCCATCACATCTCTCACTCCCACTCTCCCTTTCTTGTCATTCACTCTCTCTGTCCCTCTCGCTGCTCATAACCCTCCCCATATCCACCCACACCTTCTCAATCAAATTAGCATATCAATTCAGCTTTGGGTTTTTCCTTTTAAATCAGCAGGAGCAGGAGCAGCCGACCAGCCTGCCTGGCTACTGTACAGCCCACGTACGCCGCAGCTCGCTGCTGCTCGGCTCATGTTACATCTCCACACTGACAGACTCCATCCCTCTCTCTGTCTGCCTGCTTTCGATCTACTCTCCTCTTGTTATCGTCGCTCCGTTTCTCACAAGCAACGGCCGATATGTACTCAGCGGTGTACCATATTTTTCTTTTGGTGTTGAGGTTGAGAGATTTGGGGTTTTGTCGTAATCTCAAGTGATTCCTTCCATTTTCAGTTTCCTTTTTAAAAAGTATCACCGACTAAAAAATGTGCTCTTCTCAACTCAAGTGCTTTCTTTTGTGGCAGGAAGGATCCATACTGGTACACATTAGCGTAATTCTGGCATAGTGAGAACAGAAGCAGGACAGGTGAAAGAAAATGTGAGCTGTGTACTAGGTTTTCACAATGAATATCCACAAGGCCCTGTCTGTTGCTCCGCTGTGGAGTGTTTTGCAGAAGTTTACTTTTTATTTAGCTATTAGAGGATGCAGTGACTCACTAATGCAATGCTCTATGTATAGTTTGTTTTGAATCGTGTCAGCTCTCTTCTGGCTTTGGGAGTGTTACATAACTGTCTTCCTGCTGGATCACATAGGCTAAGGCCCCATTCAATTAACGCTGGCTGTCTGAGTGCCAAGAGTAAGATGTGTCCTCACGGTGGAGCTTACATCACACGTTTCAACCTGGGACTGTGCTGTTTGCACGCGCTGGATGATTACTAATTACCAGAAAAAAATGATGAAAAACAAACAATATACATCAAACCCCTGTGTGTGCACGACAGCTAAGGTGAGGCTTTGCAAGTTAAAAGATAAGAAAGGAAAACTACATTATCTTGTTTCAGGACGTATGACCTCATTATAATATATCTATAGATTCTCTGTTGATGTTTAACATATGTAATTTGTTTTCTGGTCTCACTTGTAAAAGAAATCTTACACTTAATGACCTTCCTGAATAAAAAATTGTAATGTAACTCAGATGATGTGACAGTTTGCAGCCGTTTCAGTCTGATAATGTGTTTGGAGCTAGATTCCTGACACTGATGGAATTTTCTTGGGTTGACAACACTCTAAAATCAGGTATCAATGGAATCTAGGGCTACAATTTCAGACGGATGAAATTTCACTGGCTTTGTCTCATGAATGTCAACTTTGGTTGATACTTTTTGTTGATACTTTTAAGAGCAACCTTAAGACCTTCCTTTTTAAGCTGGCTTTTAGCTGAATTTGATTTATTTATAGATTCTTATTCAGCTTAAACCTGGTTTTATTCTATTTTATCGATTCACTCACCACTTATCTATTTACCTTAATTATTCTGTTTTATCTTTTTTTACTGTATTCGCGATTTACTTATGTATGTTATTGATTTCACAGCAGTTTTAGACTTTTAACCTCCTTCAATATTTTATCAGTCTTAGTTTTAGTGTTTTATTATTTCATCTTATTTTACTGCCTCTAGTGTCTCCTCAGTGAAATACATCAATGACAGCGTTTCCTCAGTTCCGCAATACCTGTTGTTAATGCCTTGTTTTATTTATTACCATTTATTCATTTATTATTACTCACTCTCACAGTTTTAATTTTGTAAAGCACTTTGTGCTACATTACGATGTATGAAAAGTGCTCTATAAATAAAGTCTGATTAATTGATTGATTGATTGATTGATTGATTGATTGATTTTGTTGGGGAAAGTCCAAATTTGTCCTCTCTGTTGGGCCTTTAGCTGCTGTCTGTTTGGGAGGAAAGTTATGTTTCCCTGACCAATCAGTAATGACTGTCAAATCTATCCATCAATGTCAAGTTCAGTTGACAAAAACGGAGTATTAGACTTACGTTTTTTAGGAGCTGCAACAATAAGACTACTGACTGATATGTCAAATCAAAAGAAAATTAATTGCCAACTTTTTGACAACTGATTAACTGTTCCAGTCATTTTTCAAACAAAAATGTCAACCATTGGCCAGTCTCTTTAACGTATTATTGACAACATCAGCCATTAAATGTGGCATTCCATTCATTCACATTATGACACAGTAAGCTAACATTGCTATAGTAAGCTAGCAAAGGTTAGCAAACATTAGCACTGCGAAAGCTAGCTAACATTAAGGCAGAACAGCATGCTGGGCGCACACAATAGAATTCTACCAACTACCAAACTGCTGACAAAAAACAGATATCACGCCATAGCAACAATTCTACACTATTAGCTGACAAACGTTATTAGAGGCTGGAACCAACTGTTTGAATTCCTACACAAACATAAACAAAACAATTCTTTTGGACCCGCCAAACATTTTAAAATGTCTGATTCACCATCATAATAATGTTTTTTAAGGAAAAGAGATACTTTATTTCTGCACCTTTCTACAAGCTCTGTAGATGCCTTTTTTTTTCTTCTAAAGATGTGTCTACAAAAAAATGACCTTTAAATCTAAGCACTGCTACTAGCACATATTGCTTTTCTTTATGTAAATGAAGAGCCTTGTTTTGGACAAAATAAGTAATTTGAAGAAGTCACCTTGCTCTGGGAAGTTTTGCAGAGCATTTTTTACAATTTTTGGATATTTTGAAGACTAAACAATTAATCAATAAATCGTGAAACACTTCTGCATATGTATCGATAATCATGTTGAAGACCTGCTGTTGATTGAGGAAATATGAACAACAACCTGTACAGCTGGGTCAGTCTCATCCACACTTGAGTTATGGACAGGAAGATGATGTCTTCATCCTTAATTCCGCCCAGAACTCTCTGATTGTTTCATTAACCGAGGAAAAAGTCGTCAAACGAGCGAAACACCAACCCATTTGAGTTAAAAATAGACTTGGGTCTGGAACCAGGCTACAAAGCTACAGTGGGACCATCATCCCCCAGCATCTCCTCCTCTCTCCCTAGTTTGCTTGCCGTCATTTCTCTCTCTCCCTCATGTGTTTGTTTGTGTCTCTTCTCTGTGTGAATGCTGCGCTGCCTCCTCTGTGTTTGTGTGCCCTGTCCTCTTTTCCAGTTCTCCCTGGCGGCGAGGAGGTGGTGTGGCTCAGATCCTACCTAACATCGTCCTGGATACACTGACTTCATATTTTCTCAACAATCCACATATATCTATATGTTTTCCATTATTATATGCTGTGATTTGCATCCATTGCATTTCTGTCTTTCCGGGTAAAGTGATTCCTCTTCTGAGATCTGTTTCCCTGTTAAAAAGGGTTTTGGGTGGAGTTTTGTCTCCTTATCCAAATCGGGGGACTAAGAACAGCGGGTGTGGTTTGCTGTACAGATGGTAAAGCCCTCTGAGGCAAATTGTGATTTGAGATATTGAGCTCTATAAATAAAATGTACTCGTTGCACTGTATTACCATAACGCTGAAAATCGACTGGCTGTTTCTATTCGTCTGCTTTCTTTTGTTTTTCTACTTGAGTTTTGAAGCACCACTTCATAGCTCAGCTCAAACAGTGTTTTTCATTCACACTTTATATTTCTGCGCTTGAGATTTCTAACATTTGTAACACTGACACATAGCTGCACCATTTTGTAGATTTATAAGCAGTTATATGCTCATATGGATACACTTTCTTTACAGTGCACCTCTCTTTCCTTTATTTTCTTCTTTTTTTCATTTATAACACGCAACTTGGACATAGAAATGTTTTTCAGGCTGAATAAAGCCTGATCCTACTTTACCTTTTTTCTAATGTCAGATCACTTATAGCAAGCAGCACAGCGAATGTGAAGTAGTTTTTTCCAAACAAAACATTACATTGTCTCTAAATTAACCTATCCAACAAAAACCATACTTTCAGACAGCGGCGGCAAGCAGCGCAAGTATGACAAGATATCTCTAAATAATTGCTTTCAGTGACATCCAGATTATAATTATGATTGTGTCATTGCCTACGCTGTCTGTCTGCTCTCCGCTGCAGCCAGAGCTATGGAAGTTGACAGGGAAACGGCTTTGTATCTCGTCGGACAGGTCCTGCCATCAAGTGTTTTCGAGAGAAAATAAAAGAAAGACAGAGAGAAAGTTGTTTATAGGAGAACATCGGTTACAGTGCTGCGCTCTGTTCTCTGCATCCCTGTTCTCAACCCCCCCCCAGTTCGTCTTTCATTTATTTCTTTGCTCTTTTTTTCTCACTCCGTCAGTTCCCCTCTCTCTCTACCTCTCTCGCTCGCAGTCCTCTTTCTTCTTCCTCTCGCCTCTGTCTGCTGCCGTCACAGATTTCTTCCTCCCTCGCCTGAAATATGAATATTTTAGAGCTAAGAAGCTTAAAGGGAACAATGAAATGGCCCCGAAGTTAAATTATACTCCATTTCCAGAGTCACAGAAGAGGGACTTTTCTGAGTGATGAGCGCACCGGTGCCACGTGGGTGTGTCTTTCTCTTTTTCACACACACATAAGCTTGTTGTCTCCCGCTCTTATGTCAAATGGTGATATTCCCACAGATCTTGCTCCTAGAACTGCTAAACCTGGCAGCGGCACTGTAACTGATCAACGCGCTCCCTTCAGCGATCACAATGTGCACATGACACCTGGGTTAGAAAAAAGTTCTTCGGGGCTAACATGCCTAAACACTGTTTGTATCACTTAAGGAAAAGGAAGGGGGAGGCTGGATGAGACTAATTTGCATGCTTTTGGAGGCAGTTTGTTTTAGGGCTTTGTTAACAGAGTAAACAAATCCGTGTGTTATAAGAGAAGAGTTGGGGGTGGGTTTTTGTCTTACAATTAGACGAGTCGCCCCGATGTGGGCGTTGTATAAGGGAAACTAAACATTCCGCTTTGCCAAACATTTCCTGCTGTAAAAACAATAAACTGGGAGAAAACGTTTCGATCTGTGATGGTTACTCTCGCGGCACTGAGTCAAGAGCAAGGCCAAAGCTGAATACATACCAACACGGCCTTGAGGGCTCAACAGAAGTGTTTCCTAAACTGCAAAACCCACATTTTAATGTGTCTGCAATCTCGAGGAAAAATGGCCATACTCCTTTGAAATCTGCGTTGGGGATAAAGTGCTCACCAGCAAGTCAGAGATAACGCTGGTGGAAAAACACACCTTATCTTGGAAAGAAAAAAACCCTCCAAAAATACAGCCTGTACGTTGCTATGGGGGATTGTAGCGCATGACGTTCGCTGAAGAGGTTTGCATGTGATTCCAGTCCACATGAACGGCATTAACTCAGACGGATTTTTATGTTGAAGGAAGGGTGTTGTTTTTGTTTTCCCTTTCCCTCATCTGAATTTCAATCCAAAAGAAAAGTACAAAAGTGGACACACAGACACTTTCACACCTGAAAATAGCATTATCATTGTCAAAATATTAACAACAAAGAGCCTTTTAGCCTTTTATTTAATGTAGCGGTGCAACTGCTGGCGGGGGCAGCGGAAGACAGAGGGTTGACGATGGAATATTAGTAAGCAAACTTCATTCAGTTGGGGACATTTGAATACAACTGAGCGGCTAAAAAAAAGAGAGAAAGTCATTTAGATGGAATTTAGAAATAATAGCAGAAAAAGTTGAAGCAGCTCCTTCATTGCGCAAGTTTGAGGAAAATTATTGTAGATTTAAAGAGGAGGATAAATTACTTACTGAAGGTTATTTCTTTGTGCTCAAAGGGCAAGGGATGAAGTGAGAGAGCAAGCCCTCTTTAATAGCTCCAGCTGGGACAAGAGAAGCTCTACACAGCAAATGGGTCTTGACCCAGTAATCACTGAGTAGGGACTTCATAAACGGTCGAGACGAGGCTTAGTGCCACTGATCAATAAGAGGGTCAGGAGCCCAAAGGGATTCTGTGGCCTGTTACCTACTAGCAATATTGTAATATGGGATGCGGTCCACATCCAACACCAAAGAACATCTTTGAGACAGGCAAGGGTTACAGTATTTGGGTTTTGGGCTGTTGGTTGAAACACTAATTTACACATGTACTGTAAAGCTTGCGCTGCTTGCAATATATCACCTAAGAAATAAAGACATTCTTCAGTATTTTCTACCAAACTTTGATATCATACTGTAAATAATTTAAATAAGTTGCAGCCAAACTGTTTTCATAATTCAAAATCGACACTAAAACCTCTGATTTACAGAGAATCGTGTGCAAAGTTGCAAAACTCTCTAAATCAACATTGAGACAGCCAGGGACAAAGAACTCATTTGTACCACATGACATGTGACAGGGTGGTCCAGTCACACTGAGAGCGTTTATTACAGAATTGACAACTGGATTTCATGCGGTGTCGGAATAACTGGAAAACCATATTTGTGAATGCCCTCTTAAGTAGGGTGACAATGTGGAAAGCCGGAGAAAATTTGGGTACATGAGTTGCCAAGTTGATGTCAAATGGCGCACAAAAGTAAACAATGGATGATGGTAACATGCCTATTTGTGATCTGTTTCTTTTGCATTTCTGTGTCACTCAATTACCCAAGCAGCTGCCAAAGTGTTGCTTAAAAACCACCCACATTCCAACTTCCAACCTCGACACACCAAAGTCAGAAGAACTACTTCTGAACTCGTAAAGAGACAGAAGAAAACATGAATGCAGCATCAACTACAATCTGAAGTGACGAAGGGAATGAAGTGCAGGTGGTGAGGCGGAGGGGCACAGGTGAGGGGAATGAGGTGAAGAGACAGGAGGATAGGAGGGGAGCTGAGGGGAAAACGCTGGGAACAGGGCAGAGCTAACAAGGCTGATGAGGGGCGAGTGTGGAGGGAAAAGCAGGTTGGGGAGGAGCACAAAAACACAGAAGGTAAAAACAGAGCGAACTGCTGCGCATGACACACATTGAAAAAACAAAAGGCGAGATAATTGTTTAAATTCAGGATTGTACTACTGTATGCACAAAAAGTTGCAGGAATAGTTGCACAGAGAATTTTAAAAGAGCTCGAGACAGTTCAAACCCATACTCTGTGAACTCCTTGCACCAGGCGGGTCACTTGGTGAAGGGACTCTGAATGTTTGATGGTCGATTTCAGAAACTGTTGACTCAGCCTCCCCCAATTCCGAATGTTGGTATGAATGTGGTAGGAGGGGATTTCTGAAGCAGTTCTAACATCCGACAAGCACTTCAGCAAGAGTTTTACTTACTGACGTCGTAATGATGTATAAAAAAAAACTCTCTATTCGCAACCTACTACACTACATGTAGTAGTACACTGTCTTATTGTCAGCTCACTGTGACATCTGTGCACACGCTCAAAAAACTGCGGTTCATGCAGCCCTACACTTCTCAGTGATGGGGAAAAGTGACTGAAGTGATTTGAGACGCATCCTAAAGCTCTCCACTTAAACCATTTCTAAAAGATGCTCTACCGATTCTTTCATGGGAAGAAAGTGACCTCACAGACGTATGGAGTCTCAACAGATTCAATTGCACACGTCTGGACGAAACTTGAATAACACAGCTATCATGTGCCATCATCTTCCCACTAAGAGTGAAATGTCTTCATGTTTATGTGAAAGAGCAGGCCAATTACATCTTCTCCAACTTATCTTGACGATATAATTTTTAATATTCCTTCTCATGTCGGATCACCCACATTGTCTCACACTATATTCGATTATCTGTGCGTGCCCTGTCTTTGATAGCTGCCTATTTGTGAGTGCGCACAAATGCAAACACACAAAGGGTTACAACGGGTATGCGGCACCTGTATGTGTATTTCTGTTCTGTTTCCGAATTATTCTCTAAATTATTAGGATAGTCATCTGGCAATAAAATGCAGAAACACATCAGCAGAGATGGGTATGTTCCATCTGATATAAGGGTTTTATTAGCAGGGTTTGCAGGGGACAGACACATGTTGTATTGTATTTCTCAACTTGCGAATTATTTTACTGGTCTTAATATTCACTTCTGCTGTGCTTGGGTGAAAAAACATACTGAACTTAACCTCCCTAACTTTATGAGACATGCCCATAAACATGGGCATAAACATTTGTCTGACCGCAAGAGAAAATGTATTTATTTTAATTTAGTACACAGCATCTAGATCCAGACTTTTGGGTGATGTACAAAGTTTTATATCAAAATACTGTCAATATTGCAATACACCATTAAAGACGTTTGGGTGGAGAGTCAGGTTTTTATAAAAATATTTACACTACAAGTTTAATAGTGTAATATATATAGTGCAGCTAGACCTTTATATTATAATTTTTAATATAGACCAAAGCCTTCTAATAGAGAGTTCAATTAGTCTGATGTCTAATTGACCTAAAACATTAGTTATGTCACCGTTTTGGCAAACATGCATTTAGCATCACCTTAATTCACTTTAACAGCTAAATGACCAGAGTCATGGAATTTGTTTTGGAATAAAGTGAGAAGGCACATTCTGCATAGTTATATACTGCATATGCATATTTTTTGGCAAAAAAAAAAAAAAAATCCAGACGTTTTTTTCACATATCGTTAATGTAACATGAAAATGACTGCTTGCCCATTTAGTGTGATAAGAAAGCTTTTTAAG
This sequence comes from Diplodus sargus, assembly GCA_903131615.1. Lineage (NCBI taxonomy): Eukaryota > Metazoa > Chordata > Actinopteri > Spariformes > Sparidae > Diplodus > Diplodus sargus. The sequence continues at coordinate 2,948,340 of CAEMYA010000117.1, forward strand.
TAATTTACATCACTTTCTTGAGTGTGCAAGCCCAAAATGTGGGAAAAGTTAAGCCTTCAAACTTTTTCTATTTACTATTTTTTTTATTAATGGTTTACTTAGGAATCATTAGTATTTTTAAATACTGCAGCATTGGGTTCTCTGGGAACCCTTACAATAAAGAAGTCAAGGCCATATCAAACCAACAAGGGGTTAAATTAAGAGTCAGACTAAGACGGCATTTGTAACAGGCACGAGTATGAACAAAGATGATCTTTGTTATTGACTGAGAAGAAATTACTGGTGGCCCTATTATTTCTGTTCAAATGTGTCCTCTTCTTAGCTCTTGCCTTTGAATGTTTTCAGTTATTCAATAAAATGCGACAAGCTGGAAGCGCTAATCGCTATAAAAGCGTTCCTATAATCAAAAATAAAAACACCTGGGCTGGGTGCTCCATTGCTTTAGCAAGGTAGATTTTCTTTGTCTGTGTTGCACCATTAAAAACCGTCAGCTCGTCAATAACTTTTCCTGTCAGTACTTTGTGAAATCAATGTGTAGGCTGTTGTAAAAGATAATAATAACTATACAGATGGCAACTGTCATCTCCAGGGGTGTGTGTGAGTGTGTGAGAGGGAAAGAGCAGGAGAGTGTGAGAGAGAGAAAGCAGGTGAAATTATGTCCCACATGAGTTTTGTCAGAGCCAATTACCAAGTGAGTTACACAACTCTGGCATGTGTCTCTTAGCTTTGAAAATGAACAAACAAAAGAAAAATGCTTCCCCGGGTTTTTGTGACTATTAAACATCTGTCACAAAGTCAGGGAGAGGATGCCAGTTGGCTGTTAACTTGTCGTTTTCCGTGTTTCAACCAACTGATAACACAGCAGTCAGGACACTGACCTACACATGTGCGTGTCTGTGGTGTGTGTGTGTGTGTGTGTGTGTGTGTGTGTGTGTGTGTGTGTGTGTGTGTGTGTGTGTGTGTGTGTGCGTGCGTGCGTGCGTATGTGTTGCTACCCACACAGTGGATGTTAGCTCCCCCATATTGCGGGTGAGTCATCCATGGCAAGAAACAGTGGCAGCATCATTAGCATGCCGCTCTCATCCTCCCACTCCCCTACTCCTTAACAGATTTTAACTGGCACAGCGCTTCCACCGATAAATCACTGTTGCCCTACTGCTGAAACACTCCCATAATTCACAACCAAAAATATTAAGGCAAACACACACACATACTGCTGCCTTCCTATCCCCCTTCCTATTTCATACCTCTTGTCCCTAAGCATAACATATCTCATGTCACTTTCATCCACTGCACATATTACACCGCCATGAGCACATTACTGCTTCCACTTGGAAAGGCTGGTACAGTCCAACAACAAGTCCCAGCAGAACACAAACATGCAATCTCAAAACTTTAACTTTAGAATCATAACTTTAAAGAATAAGGCTGGTATTATTATATATTTATCATACTTTTCAAGAAAATTGCATGGAAAGTCCAAACCTAAATTTTTTTAGTCCATCCTAATGTGTTCCGACTTAGCACTCAACTCCAAGCCCGGTTTAAGGTAAACCAGGTCACAAATATATTATTCCATTTATTTAAAATACTTTCATAGCTTCCCAAAATGTCTGTTCCTTGTAGTTTTTAGCAGTTACTCAAACTGGAAGAAACAATACATTTATTTAGGACTACTTTCAGCTAAGTAATAATAAACATTTCGGTCAGAAAACAATGGCGTTCTATGCCACAGAGCAATGGATGATCTCAATCTGGTCACACAGCATCATTGTTTCTTCAGACAGCCACAGACATGAGATGAACAATGATTAAAGACACAGTTTTTGGTGGTCAAAAAAATGCCTGTTTATCATTTAGCAGTCTTTGATGATTCATCTAATTTGCTAGAAATGCTTTGTGCTTCTGTCTTGCTAAATCTATGGTGGGTAGGTTGTGCTCTTGACACCATTTAACTTGGTAAGTTAACCACTGTAGTTCATCATGATAAATAGTTGTGACATTTACCTTTGGATTGGGATTCCTTCTTTACTCACTAAAATAGAAGGTAATTACTGGAGTTGACACAGTGCAGTTTACAAGCAGTGCAAATTTACATAGATCATGATGATGATGCACTGCAAACATTTGGCTCCTGGAATATATTATTCCCACACACGTAGTGATTTAATACAGAAAGACATTGATATCACTCCTTTTCTTCAACATTACATTAACAAAACAGCTAGTGTTAGTTGAGTAAGAGCTAATTATCAGATGTTATTGTGTTAAATAATCTGTATCTGGTACTAAAGCATATGCATTGACAGACCAGGATGCAGGCCTAATATCAATCAGTAAATGATGTCTGACTCATTTTCCTTGATCAATAGTTTATCTAACCTAATTATGTTTGTAATCAAAAGGGCCGTGCCATAGGGACCAGTTGAATTCCCAAATAACTAAGGCTGCATACATGAAATCAAGTGTTGCAACAATAAGCGGCAGCGTGGGAGTTTCAATTTCATGGCCTGTTTGTGTATCATCATGTTACACCAAGACGTGGAGCTTTAACCCCCCCCCCCTTTAACCAGGGAATTTTTCTCCATTTCCCATTCGCAAACTCTTCTTGCCTTCTTAATTGCTTTCGCAATGTTTTATGTTCAGCATACCCTCTTAAACCATCTTAAAAGTCGTCCTTGGAAACTATAAAAGGGCAGGCACTTTCAAAAAGTAGGATTACTACCAACAGTGGTGCCCATTGGTTAATCAAACTCTGAACCTGGCAAGATGGCTTCTCGTGATTACCAAACAGTCAGTGAATACAGAGAATACAGCCCAAGTTATATTTGGGATGAGATGACAACAACAGTGCTTTTGTTGAACAATGCCATATCAGCTGGATGTGTGATTTCCCTTGCCATAGACTCAAAAAGAAAAACTTTATTGTCTGGCATGGCTTACATTCTTGCCATTTGCGCTGACAAAAAGCCTGGTGACTCCCTTGTCAGTGACTCCAAATAATACAAAACTTTCAACCAGATCCAGATCCAACCAGTGATTGATGGATCCTGTCTCACAGTGTTCTTAAGTGTGTCCTGGAGGTCACTTTGTTTGCTTTTTTGATCAGATTCTACAAACACAATACTTAAACAGGGGAGAAACCAAGGAAAAAGGCAGTGACTTTAAGACTTTCAGAGTTTGTGAATCTACCTTTCATTCTCATTAAACTGCTGGGCATTCTCTGTCGTGTCTGACTTATAGGGTCTATAACCAGTCCAAGTCTATTTCGTCTAATCATTGGATCGTCAATCATTACAAAGTCCTGCATTTCATGAATATTTGATGTGAGCCCAGTGAATTAAACCCTATTCCTTTGCACTGCCATGGTTGCAGTGGTTACAGGCCTAATTATGATAAGGGGAAGGCACTCAGCTTGCACATTTGGAGGTGTAGCCAAACTGGGTGTCCTTAGAGAATAATGTGTGAGACGCTTCCTATTTCAGAAATGTCCAACCTCCTTTGTCTTTTTGATAGTACCACGTCCACAGGGGCAGTCCTATTTTGAGTGAGTTTTCGTCTTGTAGGACAAATGAAAACTTCCCGGAGCTTTGTTGCCAGAGTCTTTCTCCATTCATCAAATCAGCCTACGGCATTTTGTTCTGCCTGCGGCATGGCATTGGTCCTTCCTTGCTCTTTCTCCTCCTCTTCATCGTCTTCTCTTCTCTCAAGTCTTTTGATCACAAGTCAAAATGTTGCATAATTTCTGACAAGATCTCAGACCCTTTCATCAGGAATGATAGATTTTTACTGAGGAAGTAGGTGAATGGTTGCTACAGGTCATTTGAGGTGATGTAGCCCCTGGCTTCCCTAAATCTTGCGGAAAAGACAGACAACCTTAAAAAATTAATAGTGGTAGGTGTTTTAACTGGAGGTCAAAAAGTGTGTTAAAAAAGGTTCAAGAGCACAGTTGGAATTAGCCTAGTGCTCATTAAAGTGTGCAATTAAAGCTATGGAAAGTAACTCCAGTAGTTCACATGAAAAGCACATCAACTAGGGCACAGGATGTTTAATATATGGGGAAGTGGACTGTAAAGAGAAGCCACATTCTGTGATAGTTTGTGGGGCTAAAAATAGCCATACTTACGGGGAGATTATGTGAAGACCGTATGTCAGACTAGCAGCCAGCATAAAGGATTCGTCTCATGCTGCACTGTACATTCATCCACCGCCCCATTCCTCTTCATTTTCGTCACTCCATTTCTGCCTCGATAACAATTTAAGCACAGACACGCAGGAAAACTGCACACATACACACACACTGACTCACACAACGGTAAAACCGAGTTGGCGGGTGAGGTGTCAGCATCACTTCAGAGACAGCTTGATGACAATCCAGCTGGAGTCACACTTTTAAAGGTCACACACAGATCATACACACTCTTTCTTTGTCTGTCTCTCTCTCTCGTACACACACACACACACATGCAAGCACACTTTAATTAAAAGCTGCAATCAAGCTGACTCCTGCATGTATTAACACCTCTCGCAGACATGAGAATGTCGTCATACCACTGAAGTTATAAAAGTCTGGAACATTTAACTAATCTACGCACATTAGGCTGTTTGTAAGGATGTTCAATGAGCATGTCACAGAGGAGAAGAAAAAAAGCTGTGAGAGCTGAAATTTGTGAAAATGAATCATGCTAACATGTCACTTAATTCACAGTGGAAAAGGAAGACAAAGTTGTGGCCCACAGAGTTGTTAGCTTTGTCTCATGAAACTTTTATTGCCTTACACACGGATGCTGCCACGACCCACTGCCACTAGCCTACCCAAGTAAATGTCTACACAATGCAAACATCAAACATCTGGATGTCAACATGTCAACTCGCCTATTATTGTCATGACCTCTGTTTAGTGACCAAAATAATTACATTCCAGTTACATATCCTACCTAGTAGAGTAAGAGTAAGTTACCAGAGGGTGTGACCAGAGCTAGTGAAGTCTGGTCTACTTTGCTGAGCCTGTGAAGACTGTGATTCAACCCCTGAAAAGCTGTAAAAAATGGATGGTTTCATAGGTAATACTATTTAAGATTTGTTTCAGGTATACGCGTTATACTAAGGCACACATGAGACAAAGTCGTCCCAGTTTGCTTAGGGACTGTGTGAGTGTAGTTTGATAAGTATGTTGACTTTACTTAAGCACAGTACAGGATTTTAGCCCTGATTTTCCACTTGTCAGTGGATTTGGGGGATCGCTGACAAAAAGCCCCAGATCACAGGCTAATCAGCGCATGCCCCCATGGCAACTGTCACCAACTGCTCAATGACGCAACCAGCAGCTAGCCGGCACATCACTAACGCCTGCTGGATATCTTGTAGACTAGATATCTGGGTCGCCAGAGGGGTCAGGTAGCAGGTAATGAGCTATAGCCAATGAGAACAGACACTCTTCTGCTTTCTCCCTCTCCTCTCCTCTCCTCTCCTCTCTTCTGCTATGATCCATGGTAGTTCTCTGAACCCGGTCTTTTCATGCAATTTGTATGAAGCAGGCACAATAATAGCCTTTACTTTCTGTCAGAATACATACACACAACCTTTTATTGTTTGTAAACGAGTTGTCCTTGCTGAACCACAATATGAGCAGGAGGTTATACGTTGTCATTGCAAAGATAATCCTTGCTATCCACACATCCTAACCCCTTCTTTCACCTGCATTATGTTCATTTTTTTCCTTGTTTGTTCGCTGAGTAAAAACACCTTTGACTGTGTGACCACCTGTTGCTGATCAATTATGTATTGTGTGCAAACCCCAAGAACTGCAAGACAGAAATCTGTGTAGCGTGAACAGTGCAGTGATGGGACGACTTTGACAGGTGTGCAGTTCTGACAAAGGCATAAGTCCCAACAGCAGCTCCTAGAGGCCTTAACGGTCATTGTCCTGAGGGTGGTGCTGGCAGTGGGGATTTTGTTCCCTATGAGAGTCCAAAATGTGCTCCAGCTAATTTAATTTCTTGTGTGTCCATATATATTAATTAATATACTCACTCTTCTCTCTCCTCTTTTTTTTTTTTCTTTTCTTTGGTCAAATAATCTGCCCTGGGCCCTTCCATAGACTCCTTCCATATTGCTGCTTATTGCTGGGTCTCACTGCACTGATGCAGGGCTGCATGGAGAGTTAAGGAAGGCTGAATCGTCACAAAGCCTCTCCTTAAATATAACTACATTTAAATAGGCTTGACAGTCCCTACAGATCTGGCTCCCTCCTGAGGGTCTGTGGGCAGTTCTGCAAGGGAAGTAAAGTTGGACCCATGAAAGCACACTGGCCTCCCATAAGGGTCTGAGTGTGGCCTAAGGCAGGATCAACATTACACGCTCTATAATATACTGAAGGGAATAGAAGAAAATGGGGGAAAAAAAGCTAAACTGGCCGCTAACCTGTGCACACTCATTTTGCCCTCTTTCGCAGCATGCATGTGAGAGACTGCACACTGACAAACACAGCATCAACACTGTTAAATGTTATATATGAAATTATGTATTTTTCTTAACCAATTTGCCTTTCAGATTCAGAATGAGGTATGGTCGTCTCTTAAGTGGCCATTTGGTGTTGGTCACATTTTGTGTTGTGCTTTCTCAGTACAACCTGCCCGGAATAAATACATTTTAAATATGTTGTAATAAAAGAGCATTCAATTTGAATTTAGTTGCAGTAAAAAACATCATGATTTCACCTCAAGATAAATGACCACAATATAATTGAAAAATCTTGGAACTACCATTATGTTTATACTCTTTTACCTCCACAGTGGCAATGAAAGCTTAAACCACCTGTTTATGGCACAGGCTTTTCCATGCAGATTGTTCACTCAGCCGTCAAAATAAACACCTAAGCCCAAAGCCACCTGCAGTTCCTTAGAACAAACGTTGCTTCAATCTAAGATGCACTTTGTTTAAATTACAAGGTAGAGGCAGTAGAGCCTAACATTTGCTCCTCTTAATAAACTCTGAACACTCCCCCAATCCCTTACGCTTGAGTTTGATGATCCAGCCCTGCAGTATCAAAGAGCAGCAAGAAAAAGATACGGAGTGACAGCGTTGTCATATCAATTCTCATCCCTTCCAAAGACACATCTCACTTAGGCTGAAGTGAACAGATAGGGGCCCGTGCAATGCCACTGTACAAATAATTGCTAGTCCATAGTCGCACCTGTCAAATACGGTTAACCATCTGGGTTTCTGTAGACAAGAAAAAGGGAGGAGAATAGATAAGCTCCATTTAGTTTGGGAGGTGATGTGCCTTAAATTGCAGTGACAGCTGTAAAAGCACTTGTGCTTGCACACTACAGAAACGGAAAGTGAGATAAAGGAAAGCATCACGCCGGAGAAAATAATCTTGGCAGAGGTGTGTCAAGGCCATCTTGGCCATCTTTAATTCGAGGAGAGTAGTGAAGTGTTACCACAGAGGATATGGTATCAGTGCTGTGTATGTATAAGGTAATTCCTTTTTTTCTTGTAAGTGCATCACATATATGTTGGATGTAAAATTAAGGTGAGACATGAAGTATTGCTGTACAAGTGTGTATGGAATGGAATAAGGATCAATAGATGTTCAGATGTGATTGCTGAGCTCTCATTGCAAACTCTGGTACTTTACTTAATGGGTTGTGCGCATGGACCATCGAGTCTGTGTGTGTGTGTGTGTGTGTGTGTGTGTGTGTGTGTGCGTGCGTGCATTACAAAAGCCTGGTCTTACTGTATTTTGGCAGTCAGCATTGATGAGCTGTAGCAGCTGGCTCTCAAACTTCTCCAGGGATGGCTGGAGGGAGATGGTCAGTCTGCTCAGGGTGAAGGGGAGCATCTTGAGCAGCTGAGGCCTCAGCAGAGCATCTCCTGGTGACAGCACGGACACCAACACATCAGCCATGCCATGACATTTACATGATTATATCAGCACTCTTGTGTCTCAAGTAGGTTTTCTTCTCCCCTGGTTTGTTTTCAGCCCAGCGAGTCTGTTCTGTTGGGATTACTGTGGAGAAAAAAGCAACTGAAAAACACCATCTAGCAGAAAAAAATGTGTGAAACGAGTTGTGTAAATATTTTTCACCATATTCCTATTTTTGTGACCCATTTGCAAAGTTCCCTGACATTTCCCATCGTCCTCAGAAAATTTATCTTGGCATCCCAGAAGTTCTAGAGACCTAAAAGAGAGAGGTCAAGTGGAAACTACATGGTTTGACACAGTGTTGTGGCCACGCTGATTCTACTGTGTGTGTGTGTGTGTGTGTTCACTGAGAAAGTGAGCTAAACTTCCCCATGTTATTTTATCAGTGGTGTCAACTTAGGGCCAAAGGGTTGTTTTCCAGAAACACTTGCTTTTTCATGGCAGCTTTACTTAATACTTTGTTTGCCTCAGCCTAGCCTCCAGAAATCCTCCACTTTAAATGCTACACAGACCGAGAATTGCCTTGTATTGTATGTTGTATTGTATTATAGCCATGCTAGCAGCTGGTTCTGTTGATAGCAATGTCAATATGTCGATCAGTCTGTCCATCCACGACTTTAGTCCAGACTGAAACTACAGGCTTAAATGAGCTGCGATATATAACTGTTCAAAAAGTTCTGGTGAATAAGATCTAATGCCTGAGTCACAGAGGAAAATGTATTCTCCCGCTGGACTGAATATTTGTTGAAGAAAAGACATTTATGGATCGACAAGAGTAAATTCATCCTGAAAGAGAATGCCTATATGCGATGAAATATTGAATAGCCTGATGTTGAACAAAAGATGACTGGTTGAATGGTTTGTTGAGTGGTGCTGGGCAGAAAGCTCTGCTAAAGAAATTGTGTAAGGCATCGTTTCATGTGTGTTTCTGTCTTTCTCTCCGTCTGCTTCTCTCAATAACGGTTTCAACTTGCCTAGTCTTACAACCTCTCTCTGTCTGACACTACAGTGCCACAGATTTCACACCTTCTTTTCCATCTATGTTAAAATTCACACAAAGTTTCCTCTGTGTCTAAAAGTGATGGTCAGTCTGAGGAGTAAACCGGGTGCAGCTGTTATGTGTATAAATTCCCATTTCCTTCCTCCATATATTTTATAATATTGCATTTCTGTATATTGAACGTGCAATTTTCAGCTGTAGTGACCAGTGTTGCCACAGTTACCTTGAAAAAGTAATCCGATTAGTGATTACTGAATCCTCCTTTAAAAAGTAACTACTGATTACTTGTTTTTAAAAGTAACTAAGTTAGATTACAAGTTACTTTATTAGTTACATTCAGCAGGTGCCGACACCCCCCCCCC
>CAEMYA010000117.1:2957650-2980596 GCA_903131615.1 Diplodus sargus
CCCCCACACATAAACATTAAGCGTAGCCTTCAGATTTCTCTCCATCTCTGCACACTCCTTCTCCAGGTAAGATGAAAAATATGTTCTGTGAGGCTGCACGGCATTGATAGTAGCAGGATCTTGTTTATCGTGGCACGAAACGAGGGCGAGTCAGCCATGTTAAGTGCAGCATTTCCTCTACAACATACCGCCCGACCAACTTCTTCTAACCCTTTGTCGTCAGCACAGAGTGTACAATGAACCTTAATATTCTAATTCTTAGCTGACACAAACTCAAAATAATGACTGTATTTCCAGCTAGATACCTCCCTCCATTGTTATTTGTGTTTGTGTCGCTGCGTGGTGTACATGATGTGACTTCAAGCGTATGCAACGTCACTCCCCGACACGCAAGACGAGAGCAAAAATATATATTTTCACTGAGGAAAATGACAAAAATAATAGTAACGCACAGTGACTTGAATAAGTAATTTTAATCTGATTACTGGTTTGAAAATATTACCGCGTTAGATTACTCGTTACTGAAAAAAGTGGTCAGATTAGAGAAACGTGTTACTAAGTAACGCGTTACTGGCATCACTGGTAGTGACACAAAACCATTATTATGGTCCTTTAGTAAATGATAGCAAATATAAATTGACAGTTTAGTACCATAAAAGAGTTATAAAAGAACTTCATCAAATTTTGTGGTTTGATTACACCCTCTTTATACATTCAAAAATGCATTCAGACACACTTTACAACCACTGACACTTCCAACCGCCACATCAATGAGGAAAGCTGTTATTAACACCTTCGTCTGTCAGTGAAGGCCTAGGTGTTAATAACAGCTTTCCTCATTGATGTGGTGGTTCAGAGGTATTTTTGTATGAACTTCGCTTAACAAAGTGATTGCAATAGTATAACAGTTAAACTTAACCTAAACTTAAACTAACTTCTAATCTAGTCTTTCACTACACAAAACAAGTATGATCAAGCATGCAATTATTCATGTCATTCTCATTGAAGAACTGCTCCATTTGAAGAAACGCTCTATTGATTTGTGGTAAGCTGCCTAATGCCAATCACGGGAATATTTATACCACAAAGAGAGATAACAGTGGTTTTGCCCAACGATCTAACAAAAACTGTTTCCATCTGGATACTTGGTGTAAATTGAATCATAAACGGAAGACAGCTTTTCAGCCAGTGGATGAAGCTTGCAGGAACTCCTGTGAAGTCCACAATCACCGCTTTCAGACACAACAAAGAGTAAATAGCCAGCGTGATTGTAATCTCTTCAAGAGTAATGTAGCCATCAAGCGTTTCATTGCAGCCCTTGTCTCTGGAGCACAGAGTTGGACTCTTCTGAATGTGGCGTGAATATCAAACTGGTGGCTGTGGTCTTAAAAGGCAGCTTAGGTCTCTGCTGCTCACAGCCCCAGAACATGAAGAGGATTAGCCAGCTACCATACCTCCCACTGACTCCCAATGATTATAGCTCTGCACTGTCAGACTTCATTACATTCCCCCTTAGAAACTTACTTTCTAAGCACTGCAGTCATTTCAACTTCTGATGGAACTAAGTTTTAAGAAGAGGCCACCATTAAACACCATGACGAATGTTGTGTGTGTTATTTTGACAGCTGGACAAAAATAAGTCCAAGACATAAGATTACATCTGATAGGTGCTTAATGTGTTGGGTAGAGTCAGGTTACATATCGATTAATCCATCTCTATTTTATGTAGTATGTTTTTTGCTTTTTTTTTTACTGTCTTTGACCATTGAATAGGGGCTAAATGTACACCAAGATTATCTGTACAGTGAGTGTAGTGTAGGAATTAAAGCAGCTCCACCACTGAGATGGATGAATTGCGCTTTAGCAAACACATGCTGCCTCACATTATTAAAGTTCCACATATTCACATGTAGGAGTATCACAGCACCATAACAGTCTTCTAGTCTTGACAACTAAGGCTTTCGACTGAAGAAACTAAAAATTTAAGATCTGAGATCTGACTCATTCAGACAAAGGTCTCTGTTAAATCGAAACGCTGCACATTTAAAATTGATGGGAGCTATTAGCGCATTGTGTAGCTCATTTGTCTGATTCTTGCCTTTGGTCAAAGATTTTGAAACATCTTAAAAAAGCATCTCTTATTGTAGGGCAGCGTATCACTTTTTCTTTGACCCGACACCTTCCCAGTGATGTGAAGTTTACCTGTTGGAGAAGCTGCAAGCCCGGGAATGTTCTCATCCCCAGATATAAGGACATTCTCTGGAAGGAGATGCATCAAGGAGGCCAGCACGGGGTGATTTTTAATCACACATTCCAGATGTGCTCCATCAATAGTCTTCAGAAAACTGCCATCTGCAAAGACATATAACATTTTATATAGAAATTGTTTAATATTTCACATGCATTTCATCACAAATAGGCATGCTCTGAATACAAATGAGTTGGATATCATATTCCACCCCACCATCACCCCCAACCCATCCAAAAAAAACGTCATCCATCTCCTTGGTGCGTCAGAGTTTAATAATTCCCCAGAAGCAATGAGTCAGCTGACAACCTGACACCCAACATGCAGACACTTCCATTTTTCAATATTCCATTTGGGTGTTGGTGACCTAGGTGCAATGTTCCATTACACTGCGAGCATCGTTTTCCAGGGCATAACTGAAATGACAACCATTCAACTCGGAAAACGCGCTCCTCCAGAACAGCACTGCAGCGTAGACGAGGCGCGAGGTATGAGCAATGAGTTAGACATTGTCATCTTTCAAGCAGGTCATCCAATGACAAGTGACGACACACCATTCCTGGCATCAACACAACGCACGGACCATTTGGAAGGTGAGCAAAGTAGTGTTTGATGCGCTGCGTATGCTGGCTTCCTTCAAGCCTGAACTGCATGCCAATCTGTCACTCTGACAGGGTTAATGATTGTACCTTCAACAGCATCAGTGACAATCAATACAGGAAGATCCATTCACCTCCATAGGCTGTTTCAACAAGAGGACAGTGAGCAATTTGTCAGGGAGACATTCCAGGTAGTGCAGAGGTGGTGAATTCTGGGAGCATTTTAGCGATGGAACATGTTACACATAATCACTATGGTAAGCGAGTGTTATGATGATAATGACAATGAAGTTTGATCATTTGGTCTGTGTCAATAAACAAAATGCTTGATGTTAGTCAGAAAAATGTTACATTAATTGTGTCACATTACTAACCATTGTATCTGTTTGAAGCTACAGCCTGCTCTTTCTGGCTGAACCCTTTCAGATTACAAACACCAACACTGGCATGTAGATCATTTGTAAGGAATGCAAGAAGAATTACAAAATTACAGAAGGGGACACATGCAGGGGTTAATGCAACTAACGGTACAATGAAAGTTGGAGACTGTTCAAAGAAACAATCTTTATGGCATGCAACCTGGTGAGTAAAGACTGATTTTTCTGACAAGCAAAGGCGAAAGTGGTTATGGTATAGTATAGCAGACTTTGTTATAGTACCACAAAATCGCCTGGGGAGATGGATGGTTTGAACATACAAAGTGTTTCTTGACACCACTCTTCACATTCTATCACCCCTGAAAAGTCCACATTGGTTCCTGCCATCTATAATCGCAGTCTTTCCCTGACATCAGGTAAATATAGTTCCCTACACAAACAACCTTAACTGATGGAAAATCTGAAAAAAATACACTTGGATATTTTTTTTCATTCTAATTTATTTGGTAGTTTAAACAGTCTTGATAGGTGGCATGAACTAAACATGTGCAAGTCAGCTATACAGTGTTTGTCTAAAAAAGGTTATTTTCTGTAAATATACAAATGTATACTGAGGAAATTCATAAATATATATTTATATTATACTGTATAGGAGCTAGGTATTTACCATTCAGGAATAAAATAGTGTTTTTAGCTTTCTACCTACCACTGGACCCAATTTCACATGTGTAAATCCCAGATTTGTGACATGCAGAGGATTATCTACACATTAACCGAAGAGAGCTGCCATCCTTCTGGCTTGAATTTGTGAGGATAAAGATTCATTTCCAGCAGGACAATCACCCTAAACACACATCAAAGCGAAGCCAGGTCTATTTGAAGTCCACAGAAGAGAAGGAATTGCTGACTTACAAGGCTTTCCCTCCACAGTCACCAAACCTAAACCCCCAAACATTTTAGGAAAGGTATGAAACGTAAAAAGATGAGACATGACACTGTTGGTGTGCTCTGAAAGAGAGCTGGAATAATGTGATTTTATTTTTTATCTCTGAAGACACTTGGAGAATCAATACCAGGGTTCAAGCTGTGAACATGAAACGATGGATAGACCAAACATTAAAAAAAATATAACTTTGAGCAAATTCACTTTTTTCCTCTTTGTTTTATTTTTGGTGTATAATTATACAATCTTTTCTAAAAAAGACCAAAGAAATATGTGTGTCACTTGTGTCATTATAAGCATTACAGCTTATAACTGTACATTGCCTGACAAAATAACCTAAATTGTTACAAAACACAAGTCGACAAAGCCAATTAGATTTACAGACGACAGGTGATTAGGAACTTATGTGACCTAATGTAGGTCACATGTAGCATCATTTCCACCTTTAATGATCTCCTTTACAGCCATAAAAGAAAACATGAAGTCACAGTACTGAAGTTGTAATAAATTCCAACATACATCCCAGAGTTTGGAAAAATCCACACCTCTGCAGTATTTCTCTCAAATAAACTGTATTAACAAAAAACAAGCAGTTCAGATATTGTCCATTGGTAGCTTCCCAATTAATTCAGTTCAAAAAGTGATTTAAGCCATGAACTACACTTCAAAAAGAACTGGTAAATCCATCAATTACATATTTATGTTTACACTTTAAAGAGACTATTGCCGAAACCCATTTTGCTGCTTTTATATTCTCGCTAAAAAGATTACAAATAACAAATGGATCACTTTGGGACTAGCTCAACAGCACGGCAGAAAAGCAAACAGATTTTAAGCTGTATTTATTTGGAGTACATTGAGGCCTTGGCACTGGAGAGAGACGGATGTTTCTGTTCATAAAGGAGTTCCTTTTCAATCACATAAACATAAATTATATTGAATGCGTTTGAGTTCACAGGAAGGATGGGAAGAATGTCCATTTCTGCTGCAGACAGCTTTTCATCTATTTTCAGGGCAGAGCCAGAGCCTTTATCTTTAAAGTCAATGAAAGGGGATTGAGAAGGAAAGAAGATGATGGAGTGCATCACTGTGTTCTCCTCCCCTGCCTGTCCATGACTCATCTCAGCCAGACCCTCTTACTCACTCTAAGATATAACTTACTACAAAAAAGTGCTTACGTCTAAAGCCAGAAAAAGAAAATGGTTTGGCGAAATCTCTGAGGTTGCAGCACAGCTTCAACTCTGTTGTACAAACGTTTTCAGTGGCGACAGCAGCTTTCATGGAGAAGGTGCTTCTTACCATGAAACACAGAAAAAAAAAGTAGGGAGAAGGGAGAGAAAGGGGGAGAGATATCAAACATAGAACTTTCTTGACACAGATGGTGCCCAGGTCTCTGCAACTTTTTCATCATTTATTTCTTGTTATTCATTATGCATCAAGCTTGGGTTTCAGTCAGATGCTGTGCATAGATTAGAAGACTACCCCCAAAAATTCCTAACAGCGGTGGTATGGTACCTCAGAGTCAGTTGAGCAGAAACTTGGCAAGAGATGTGAAACCAAGCAAGTGGGGGAAAATAACCCACAAATGGCTCAGCATCACACAAACAGAAAAGGTGGTTTGGGGAGATGGCTGAGTGGGAAAGAAGAAAGTGATAAAGATGAATACCAACGGGGTGATTTTTGAGAGACTGTTTTACTGCCAACTTAGGTAGGAATAAAGGAATTCAAAGTGTTGACTTGTAAGAGTCATTTGTTGTCGATGTTTGGTACGAACACATCACTACTCAAAAAGGTGAAGGAAGAGTTGGACTATTGGAATTTACTTCCCATCTCATTAGTTGGACAAATTAAGAAAATAAAAATGTATGTATTGCCACGATTAAGCTACCTATTTCAGTCACTGCATTGTATTCAGAAATGCATTTTTTTAAATCCATAAACACATTGACCGATCTGAAGTCCCGCCCCCCCTTAATTACTGTTGCTAGGTCGGAAAAGCTTGACAATGACATGTTCACACCGGTCCCGTTTAGCCGGGTTCCACAGTCTTTATAAGATAGTTTTTTGGGGTCACTTAGTATAGCTTCAAGAAGCTGACAGCAATGACGACGGTGCGTGATATTCAAGATGTAAAGCTTTATGAAGAAGGCAAAATCACACAAATTGAGGCCAAGTCCTGTCGGTTAATTGTTGATTTCCTCCCGATATGCGCTCTCATTGTTGTTTATAATGCGGCCAATGATGGCAGTGTCGTCCGCATCCTTCTCAGTGTCGAGCACTATTGTAGAGGAGGTGTGACTGCCAGTCCATACTCTCTGGGGTCTGCTTGTGAGGAAGTCCAATATCCAGTTGCACAGTGTTGTACTCGAGCCCAGAGTGATACGTTTTCCAATCAGTTTCATGGGTGAGATTGTGTTGAATGCTGAGCTGAAGTCAACAAACAGAATTCTGATGTAGCTGTTCTTATTCTCCAGGTGTACATGAAGACACAAATGAAAGTACTCTTTAAACATTGTTGATGAAGTTGTAAATCAGAGTTTGTCCTGGCTCACTGTGAGCCAAAATTGGAACAGGTTCCAGGTGGAGGAGCAACAATAGGGGAAAGTGTGGTTTGACTTTATTGTTTGTTGGAAGTTTGAAGTTCACCCAAACAGAATTAAAGCTTGATGTGGGTGGTAAAAACAAACACTTATGTAGGAAGCCTTAGAGTTAGATACGCAGGTAAAACCCCTCTGAAAGCAATAGCAAACCTCTTTATCTTCGCCACAGAGAGGCTTTTTGGTACATCAGTGACAAAATTTGTCGTGGCATTACCTTCCTGTCCCCCTCGCAAAGACATACACACAATAACTTGATGCACCGTGGTGTTGCTTCAAATTAAGATATGGTAATGTGAACACAATGTACCATCTGTTTGTCCTCTCATCACACTAAGAGGCCCCCACAGCAGCCCTCCATCCCTCTCATTCCATTTTTTTCTTCTCTGCTCCTTCCCCTTTCCTCCCAGTTGGTTGAGAGGAGAAGCTTAGATCAAGCCAATGAGCTTACTGCCTCCCTTCGTTCTTGTTTCCTTTTTTTGACTCCCATCTTTTAGGACTTTCAAAAGCCCCAAGGCTGCTTCCTTCCCTCTATCTTCTCTCCTTTTCCCATTTCCTGCCTCTTGACCCTGACTCCAACTCTGGAAAATAGAGAGGTTTTGACTTCTCTCCCACCAACACTCCATCTCTTTCTTCCGTAGTTTCACTCCTTCCTTTTCAGTTTAAATTCAGACTGACTTGTCTCCAAGTTTAATTTCTGCATTCAGGTTTTCTCCACTCATCTTATACCTTTTTTGCCCAGCTTGTAATTGAAACATTAAAACTGTGTCTAACCTAAGGAGTAAACTTCTTTTTATTTCCTGCCGGAAAGCGAAAAGCATCTTTTTCTTATTTGTAGCCACACAACTTTGTATTTCTTAATTAGCCCAGATGCTTCATTTCTTTTCCAATCTAATCAATCCATCTCATTATATCACCTGATGATGTGCTTTTAAAAATAATTTTAAATAGAGTTAAGAGAATGGATGCATCCCATCACCTTGCATTCCTAGGTTTACACCATGTCAGTCTCCTACAAGAAAAACACTTACTTCCTTCCTTTTGAATCATCTTCATGTATTCACTTCTCTCGATCCAGCTCCATAAATTTGTTGGCCTACTCCAGAGGAGGGTGAGTCTGTGTGTTACTCAGCCAATGGCAGAGAGCCTGGCTAGGCAGTAGAACATAGGAACATGTAGTGTTTGGCAGCCACCTATAGTACAGTATATACAATGCCTGTCCCTCCTAACACTCTGGCACCCAATTACATCCCCCTAAATCTATACATATACACAAATAAATGCACAAACCCTGGCCATGGTATTCCTCTATATTGAGTTCTGACGGGTCGTTCGCACCGGCATTATAATTACTATGGAATCTGTCATAACAGAATTGTGGAAGATTTCCATAAATACATAAATTGTAATTACAATTCTGTATAGCCATGACTTTGGGGCCTCTTCACACATCAATGTCTATGCCTTTAGAAGGCAACATTTTCATAGGTCAAGGCTGGTGCTCTTCTGTATATATTAATGGCTGTCAACAAATGTGTTCTTCGATCTCTCACTTGTATTTCTGTTCCCCACCCTGTTGGGGTAAGAATATCTGGGAGTCCGGCAATTTAATTTAAAATTGATTTGAACTTCAAAACCCATTCTCAATCCAATATGTCTTTCTTTTTTCTTACTCTTACTCTGGTGCATTATGTGCCAAACTGTACTCCCACCAACTGGCCATTGATCTAACATTGTGACAAAGGTGTGTTTGACCCGATATAAAAGAAAAACAGAAAAAAGGGCACAGCTTAAGAAAATGCTGCTTGTGTGTGAATAATGAATTTCAAGTATAATTTACTTACCACTACCAGTCTGTCTAGCATGATAATGTAGTATTGGGGACACCCGTCGTTATTCTGCACTGATGCAGACCTTTTCAAATCAAAAGGGCCAAGTTATTTTCTTCGCCTAATCAGTTCGTCAAAGTAACTCCCAAGCAGCCTCAGTTTCCACCACAGACAACAGTCTGGATCAGGTCACAAAATTTCATAGAGGCTCAGTAATTTCCTAAATCAGCCGTGTACCATTAGTTCTAAGCAAATGTCTCTAATAATGCTTTTATTGCGGTCTATTTTCAGCTGAAGTTAAATACATTAGTACGAATGTTTCCAGTAGATTTGAGTTATGGGATCAAGTCAAAATAATTTACAGGTGAGGTCACCTAGTGCAACACTGTGGCTCACTA
Organism: Diplodus sargus; assembly: GCA_903131615.1. Lineage (NCBI taxonomy): Eukaryota > Metazoa > Chordata > Actinopteri > Spariformes > Sparidae > Diplodus > Diplodus sargus. The sequence goes on from CAEMYA010000117.1 coordinate 2,966,642, forward strand.
AAGTAAGTTTTTGTTGAACATCTCTATGGCACAATGGCCAGGTGACTGTGCTGTAGTCATTTAAAACCATACAATGAAATGTGTAATTCAAAATGAAAACAACATGGAAGATATAAATTCACTGAAGACAGTAGACTATCAGCCCTGCTTCTAACCTGATAGTAGGATCTCTGCCTGTCATTATACATAACTGGTCTCAAACGCATACCATGTTACCACAGCATGCAAGCAATGCCTAGAGGGCAGTGATCAGTCTAATTCAAATGATAGTAAAAGATAGAACATTGAGCTGAAAGGAAGCAAATAAGGAGGAGAAAAGGGCCCAGAGGAAAATGCAGTTACATGCTACAAAATGGTTCAGACAAATTTGTTGAAATTTGTCTCTCAATCACACAATTCCAGGCTCCGTGTGTTGCTCAAGAACACACAAAAATGGACAGGCAGAGCAGCAGATTGAACCACCCATCCTGCAATAAATGGAGAACCCGGTCAACCTCTGGAGTGTTTGTGCATGTGTGCATGGGTGCATGCATACATGTGTGCATGCATCCAGAATGTGTTAAATTTTAGTGCGCACTAAATGATGTTTTTCTGGGTAGAATATAATAGTTTTAGTAGTTCATAGTTGATGTAACCCAGCATATGGTCAACATAAAAAAAAATGAATAAACCCAACATCAAACAGAGCCAAACCATCTGACATTAGAAGTAGGGGTGCACCGATCCAATATTAAGATCGGATATCGGCCCCAATATTGACAAAATAACTGGATTGGGGATCACAAAAATTAACAGATCCACAGGCCGATTTTTTTTTTCTCCACCGCAGCACATCCTACGTCATTCATCAGCAGCATGTGTGTCACATGCCAGAAGGGTTGAGTTAACCATTAAGCAACATGGAGCGAGCCAAAGAGTCGGCTATGTGGAGATATTTCACGCTTGCCACGCCAACTAATTGCAATGTCTGCAAAGTAAATGTTTCGAGGGGTGGTGGTAGTATTGCAAAGTACAATACTACCAATTTAATCAAGCACATCCAAAAGCACCATGCTAAGGATCATGCCGAATTCCTGCAGCTCAACAAACCCAAAGGAGCAGGAGACAGTACAGCCCAGCAACTAACTTTGGCAGATGCACTTCAACGACGCAAAAAGTTTCCGATGGAAAGCATTGGCACCAACACAGAGAGTTTTAGAAGTCATTGTTTTAGATGCTCAACCATTGTCAGTCACCTACAGGAATACTTAGAGCCAAGGTACCGTCTTTCATCATGTAAGTATTTTTCCGAGACCGGTATACAGTTCATTATTAATTCAACAACGGTATCGGATCAGTATCAGGTATCGACAGATACACAAAGCCCAGCCATCGGTATCTGGACTGAAAAAGTTGGATCGGTGCATCCCTAATTAGTAGAGGAAACAATGTGCTTTCAGAAACTCTAGAAGCTGGGCTCTAAGGGATGACAATCACAGCTGTCTCATCCACCACTTTGGTCGAGAGTGAAATATACTAACTGAGTACTAGCCACAAGTTTATGGTACATACATTTAATGGTCACCAAAGGATGAACCATAATAGCTTTACAGTCCCTTTTTTCCTGAAACTATATGACCCTATATGATGATGATTTGTTGTCACATGTTGTAATGCAGCAAACGATTGTAAGTGGAGTGTGAAGACATAGACTACATTCTGCACTGCAAACAGTGGAATGATTACTGACCTACCCCATTACACCAGAGAGTAGAGCACAATTGCTGGCCTTGGTGGGAAAAATAAGTGCCAGGGTGTAAATGATAGGACTCAGGTTTGTTTGCTCTACTACCACCGGGAAAGATCATACAGTATGTACACAGTATATAACATAGTGCTAGAGATGTATTGTAAGCATATCCAGGTTGAAGGCACCAAAGACACTCAGGGACAAATACTAGTACATGGCAGTCTATAGTCTGCCAGTAAAACATTAGCTTTTCTCAACAAGTTCTTGCATTTTAATAGATGGCAAAATCCAGATGTAGCGTTTCTCACACTGCTTACTTTCAAAACAGACCCTCATAGATGCTCAGTCTGGCTTCAAGCTATGTCTATTAGGCTGCCTATCAGACAAACTGGGAGCCGTTTAGATCATATTTACACCAACATTTGCACTGCATTAAAAAAAGCAGCCTCCTCAATAAATTAAAACACCGTGGCCACAGCAGGGGTCCCAACACAGAGGGAGGCCCACAGCCCAAGAAAAAAATCCAGAAAAATATTAAACTTTGCTTGTGCAATGCAACATCATCTGACAACATACTGTGCCAAATAATTAAATATAAGCAAACATCCTGGTACATTACTTAGAACTGTATTAATTCATTTAAAAAAATATAAACATTGCCACTGTGATAACTTTAGGGAGTTTTAAAACCCTGTCTTAGACCAATACAAGCCTTGACACAATATAGCACACCATCACTTGAAATTGGTCAATGTCATTTGGTGAGAATGAGTGGGACAAACTATCAATACAGTAATATGTTGTATCACTTCGTCTTGTGATAGGTTATTGATATTTAAAACATGCAGACGCTCTCTGCAGATTCCCCTTAAACTCCTTGTGGGTTTACTCTGTAAACTTAATTTACACAGAATAAAGAATTCTTTGAACCATACTTCTTTATCCTTCCTTAAACATTTTAACTCTCCCAGTCAGTATATGTGTGAGTGCGTGACGCTGTAATGTATAGTAGATTATTGTCTTGCAAAAAATAATCTATGACAGCATTGCTGTTAAAGTGGGCTATATATTTTGACAGTATTGTATTGTATTGTATTGTATGAGAATTCTGTTATTCTTACCCCTTGTGGTAAGTTTCATATTCTACTGTATGTGTTAGTCTGGTGCTGCGGTGCGTTCAGTTGATATAGAGATAGCTTGAACGTACATATACAACAAGAAACAAACATGTCAAACAACAATAGTTCCCAACCTCTACAGAGGAAAGTTTGGGTTTGAGTTTGAATCTCCATACCTGCAGGACCACATAAAAGTGTTTCAGAAATCTTAACAACTGGCATCAATAATAAGGTTTAAAGCATAACTTACTTCTGTTCCTTGATGGCAAATGTAGCAATTAGTGCTGCCTAAAGCTTAATTTACAGTGTCCTTGTCTGTGTAGGCTGCAATTCAGCATCTACCCGTGTTCATGACATGTGCATCAAGCCCAAAATGAATGACCATAGAGATAAAACACGCCATTAACATGTCTACGTATGCAGACACCCAGTGTAGTACAAACAGAATTGCATGCTTTTAATGTCTGTGTCTGTTTTAGAACTATATTTTAAGCCAGCTGCTTGTTTTAGGGAAGCACAATTCATTGATATTCAATGGTGTGTGATTCTTGCTATTACTTCAATATGGTAGATATGGAAATTACAGCCACAGTTTAAATTCATTCAATTTTATTCCATTCAACTTTTAACCCAAGCTTCATTTGTAACACATCAAGAATTAATGAAGGTACCATTCTTCTGTCTTGAGCTACAGTATTCTCAAAAACAAAGCCACGGAAACGGAATAATGTCGAAATTGTAATGAATGAATAGAAATGATGCTAGCCTCCTGGGCATGTGTTCTCATTATAATTCTTTTACACAATCAGACATGAATGACCGTTCAACGGAAATGTACTTATTTCACTCCAGCACAAAGCAGTTTCAGATACGTGTGTCACTTCAGAAATTCAAACTCAAAATGCCTCACATGAAGCAGCAGATACGGAGACTGGGTGTCCCTGTCACAGTGGATGAGAATAAAGTGGTGTTAAGAAATGTAAAAGGTTTCTGACCATAAAAGAGCAACAGCAAGAGTGGCAGCAAAATGGCTCTTAAAACAAAATAGCAGCGTTCCACCAAACAACAGCCATGTAGTTAATAATTCAGCGAGCATAAAAGTCTGTTTGAGAGAAGGTTTTCTAATATTCATGTTACATGATAGCCAAGACAGGAACTCTGGCTCTCACTGGGCACAGTGTTATTCATACTGTGAGGCACCACCGTGTTTTGTAATTCATAGCTTTGGTTTTCAGGCCAAGCAAGGACATATCTAGACCAACCCTGAGCTTCAGTAGCTAACTCAATAATTCAAGAAGACGTGTTTTTAGCTGCTAAACTGATGTTAGTCTAATATTCAAAGATAATCCATTCATTAGTCGTGAATTCCCCAAAACAACTCTCTCTCTCTCTATGCCAAAAGAAAAAAACAAACTGACAACTTCCAGCAAGGAGATCCACACATTCATTCAATTATAGACAAAACTACTCTTTATTGCCTGCTATATATGTAATTGAAAGGTATCATGAAGGGCTCAAGGATCTTTAAAATTATTCTGGACAAAACTTGGTCTCTAACAGAAAAATACAGTTAGAAAGTCAACCACAAAAATAACTCACACTGGCCTTTACAGGAAACATTTGGTGCCCAGTAATGTGTTGAATGTGGCTCTCTGAGAATACTCTCTGATCAAGCTAAAAGCTGACTGACCTCACTCGTTCTATGGGGGTTCACTTCCAGACATTTGACAGAGAATCCATCTTTGTGTCATTTCACACTGTAGATGTTATGTGCTATTCTCTCATCGGGAGCCATGTTAGATTCAAGTAGCCTCATTTTTACATGTTATCTCTCTAATTCATTGTCCTCTATATTCATCTCTAAAATCCATCAATCAAGCAAGTAGATCCACACAATGACTGCTGATATCTTCTTGCGAATGCTGTTTTCCTCATCTTATGTTTTCTTCTTCACATTTCATCGCCCATACTGCCCATTTTATCGTTTTCTAGCAGTGTCTACGGCACACCTCATGAGTTTAAGTATTCATTTTGTTTTCCCTCATAAAGTTTGTGCTGGGAGTTTTTTGAAGTCAGCAAGACCTTAGGAGGGTGGTGCCAGTTGAGCTGGGTTAGATGAGAGAAATGATTTGCTATTCATCCACTTTACTTTAGCATACGCCAGCATTCTGACACTGGATCATTTTACTTTGCGAGTAGTTGTTGCAGCTATATAGATGTAATTCTCTGCCAAGATAAAGTGACACAGCAGAGATAGTCCGGTTTTGATTACAGTTTCACAACGGCTTCAGACTGTGTGGGGTGTTAGTGAATCACTGGTATGGTACAGCCACGTTTCCACTAAATACTTCTGTATCGTACACTTGAAACCTGTAGCTACACAATGTTTTCTGGGTGGGTTGGAGAAGGCTTAAGTGCACATAATTGGTAGAGAGTTAGGAGGCTTTCCCCCAATAAAAAAATGCAATTTCAGATCATAATTATTAACATATCTTTGTCCAAAAATTAAATGAATAATCAACACTCAAGTTTCATGACAAAACTTTCTAAAGACGTCCACTGGGGACTTTCTGCAACCATTAGTTTGTCCTTAAGGTAGCTTTGATGTTCTCCACATTGATTTAACATTTGGTTTGGTATAGGTGGTGTTCAAAACAGCTTGGGTGCTGCGTGTAAGCCTTGTAATGGCAGGGAAAACCCTGCTAAAATGTACGTAAAACCCTAGATACATTTTGTGTTTCCCCCATTGATAGTACTTTTAAATTTCAGCTTGATTGTTACTCTGGCATTGGGGCCACCCACCCTGACTCTCTTCCAGCAGTTGGGAAACACCTGCCAACCAAGACATTTTTGGTCTTGAGAAGCTGCAGCATTTAGAATTTTGGAGTGTTACTGCTGGTATCATCCACAACTTTTGCAAATGGAATTGCAAAATCATCCACTCTAATGTGTGAAGAACTGAAAGAACTGGGCTTATCTTGCCCGTTTGTTGGAAACGTGGCTATACTGGCCAGAAAATAAATACTGCAGAGCCCCACATATCCACAAACAATATAATGAGAGGGCCACAGTGCATGTATGTAGATAGACCTAATAGACACTTGCAATACACCGTATATAAAAATGGTCCTTACAGTCAACAGTGTCCTTTAGGAGGGAATGAAGAAGGCCTCTTGGTGATCCATGGTGTAAGTTCAGCCTGGGAAATTGAAAACAACCTGAATGAATGAATAGACCTGCTATAGTTGCAAAACATAACAAAACAATGTTTCTACTGTTGCCATATTTTATACTTATACTTACTTACTTAAAACTAATGTCTGACAACAAAGTAGTAGTTCTGCAAATAACCAGAAAAAAGTCAAATTACAATGGCTGAGCTACATATATACAATTGCAACAGTATGACATTGTCACAGTCCATTAACTACACACAAAAAAACAGTATTACACAACTATTATTATCTGTTACAATGACCCTTAAAGAGCCAAAGGAAATGATTATACTTTCCCAAAATACTACATTCTATTTTTTCTAATAACACTAATATAGTAGAATTCAATACTGTAGAAGCAAATGCACATGGCATGATAACTGCAATTAAAGTGAATACTGTGAAATTGGTAAACTGCTGCAACCCTTACTGATATTCAAGCATCAACCCCACAACCATCTCCTCATGAGAAACCTCATTAAAGCCTGACTGTCGTAATTAAAAATGGGCTAATCACCTTCTGTCCCCATCAGTCGGAACCTCTGGTCTGTTGGTAAAAAGCTCCAAGAGAGTGAAGCCTCGCCCCAGGGCTTGCTGGGAGCCGTCTGGCCTGGGTGACAAGGACACAAGCTCCAGAACCACCACTGTGCTGGGAAACCGCAGAGATGTATGAAAGTACAGGACCTACAGAGCCACGTAACACAAGGAGAGAAGAAAGACATCAATCTTACAGAATGCCCCGTGGATTTTACCTAATGCCCCTGTCAGTCATCTGTGAATATGCACTCTATGTTCTCTAGATTCAGAAGGAGCTCACAAGGAATGACAATTGATAAACATTATTAGACTGCAATTTGAGTGAATGTTTTGACATAGGTAGGTCCAAGAAGAAAAAGAGGCACCGCTCTCAATATTCCCAGAACACTGTGAGATCTTTGTCATGTTCTTTTTGAAGGAATCTAATGAACTGCCAAAGAACATGGAGGACTTGCATCCACTTGAAAGTGGGCTGAGACCCTCCTTTTCAATCTGTTCTCTGTCCCACTGTTGGATTGACAGCTTCCACACAAACCCCTTTTTTCTGTAAAATGTACATGTATAGATATACTTTTTATTAACTACAAAATAAGAGTGTAAGTGTTTGTGGCTTTTAAAGACTAACAGATCCCCCAATATATGTAACATGACAACACAATAATGAGTAAATACTTGTCAAGCAAGGGATTTCAATTCATTTAATTACAAAATGTTTCTTCCTACTGTAACTACCGGAATCCAGAAACAGCTGGTGAGCAGAGGATCATGTTTTCTAATGACATTAGAGAGATTTCAGTATTTCCCTCATTGGCAGCCTTTTTCTCTACACTTTGTATGGGCTGTATGGGTGCATGAGAGAGCAAACAAAAGACAGAAAGAATGAAGATCAAGATGAGTTATATGACATGTTCTGCAATAATGGCCAATAAACTGCATGTTGACAATCACTTTGGGGAAATGAGACATTGGTGTCAGTGTCCATATGCCAAGTCTCGAACAGGAATGAGCCAAAAACACAGGGCTGACAAGAATACCTGATCGGTGAGGGTGTGACATCAAAACTCTCACATTCAAGAGGCAGGTATGTCCCTCTGGCTAGGAGACTCTTTGGGATTATGTGGGGGGTTTGACCTCGCTATCTTTACAGTAATTTGGAGGAAAACAGTCAAGTCTTTCGGGAACCTGGTTGTAGTCTGTGCCAGATAGATGCAATTGTTTACAGACAGTGATCCGCCATTCAAAATGGAAATAATAGCATTCCTACGGCCGAGCCACACTGATTTACATGCATACAGGCCTTGAATATGATAAAGAGACCCACAAATTCTCTGTGATCCATCGGTCCCCAAGCACAATAAAGCCTGTTATTTCTCAAAACCATAAAGAAGAACATGTCAGTGTCAACAGTAAAAAATGGCATAAGTAGATGTGAGCTACCTTGAAATACAGAGTCAATTTCACCTAGCCCACTGTGGCAGAGCCTGCTCATCTTTAGACCCAGCTATCAGACACCACAGAGACGTATATTCAAATTCAAAACCCCGGAGGCATTCCTATTTCGGCCACATCAGTCTTTCATCTCCTTGCACGGTGAGTTTAAATTACTAGTTTTCCAAATACAAACATCACTGAATACAAATGGGAGACGTAGGAAGAGGAAGATACTCGTCAAGCCCTATTTTGATTTATTTATTTGTGTGTGTTTGCCTGTTTTCATATTTTCATTGGACTATGCCTTGCCGACAAGGGTGTTGAGATTCATAACACAGGCAACAAACTGGTGCGTCTGCTTAGATTAAAGTGATGATGATCTAACATTAACAACTTATTGTGCAAGGCTTTGTCAACAGGGGCCAATGAGACAGAATGGGGTGAGTAACAATAACTGGTAACTGAACGTAGATGCTCTGAGTTTGTGAGAATATTTTCACTGCAGAGATTTCAAGTGAAAGTTTGAGAGGAAGTACTTTTACTAATCTTTATACGCTGTTCAAATCTGACTTATTGACTAATGGTAATGCCTATTTTCTCAAGTGCTTAGCATTTATCCTGTGTGTTTGCTGAGCTGGAATTCATATGGATATTGTTGCAGCAGCAAACACTGACTGAACTGACAAAGTAAAAATATCCCCCATCCCCTAAGATGCATTTCATTAAGTATTCATGGCCTGAAACTTCTACCTTCAGTCTGTTTATTCATTAATTAAATCCCTCCAACTTTAGCTACCAAATCGAAGCCCAATCTTTGAGTGAACTTGTATTTATTTTAAACAAATAATTAGGGGGGGTGGTGTTGGGGATGGGAGATTGTAGGTGTGGGGTCCCTCTTTTCTATCTCCCTGTAATAATGTGGCATTTGCATTGTGGTCAAAGACATAGACCCCAGCATCAGATGAATTCAAACGTGGACACCATTCATAACAGATTTCCAATTCAAAGGTAGAATTCCTTTTTCATCTGCTTCACTGCTTTGATACACCTCCAAATTGATTCAGTTCCAATCGCAGGAAAAAATAAACAAATAAACATCCTGTCCCTACAGAGCACAAATCTCCCTTACTCAATTTGTAATATTCAGGTTTTCAAGGGATGTTGTTGATACTTGACAACACAGACGTGGCTGATTATGAATATTTTTCTGAACTACCTGAACTAAGGATGAAATAGAGTCAACTGTTGTGAATGCCTAAATATGTCTCTGATATACATCAGCTCATTTGTGCAGTATGCGTTTATATCTTTGACCTGTTGTTGCTGTGTTGTTGAAGCGTGATGGTTCTTCTTCTTCCACCAACTGTTTTGACTAAACTGGTTTCCACAGTCAACAAACTGCCTCAAATGTGCAGTTATGCAAAAGTCAGGAAGACCAAAGGAATTATTATCTTTAGCTTTTAAATGCTGTGTTTACTGCTACAGTATGTTCTTACTCTTGATCTGAAAAAAAAAAAAAAAAAAACTCAGTTCACTGATCCATTTAGCTTTGCTGTGATCATGTACCGCTATGAAGGGGATTCTTCCCTTCCTATGTTATTCTGTAGTTCAGCATAAAGTAGTAAAAAATTCCAATGTTGTACTAGTGATCCATTTATCGTCTTGCAGTTATAAAGATACAGCAGGAAATGAGGGAGGGGGAGACAGGGAAAGACATGTAATAAAGATTATTAGAGAAACATTGAGTTTTTTGGTCACTGTCATAACCCCTAAGAAATCGAGCAGCACCCCTAAACACACTTTTTTGATTTGTTCAGTTGTATAAACATATACCATTAAACCATCAATTTATTTAGTCTTTTTTTTAATTTTCTTTAGCCATCTGAGAAGGCGCTGCTAACTGTTTAGGGCAGGCACAGTACTTGGCAGGTGATTGGACAGACCATCTGTCTGTCATTGCATATCATGGGCTAACAATCAGTCAAATAACAGTGGTGTCTGTTAATAAATCAAGCTGCTCCCAAAGTCAGTCAAGAGAACAGCTTTTTGCATCAGGAAAAGGATCTGCCATTTTTGTTTTCAAACAGTCACTTCTTTTCGCTACCTGCCAGTAGTTTCTCAAAAGACACTGATTGGTTTAGTGCCTGCATGTTCTGCCACAAGCTTATTTACACTAAAAAAAAAAAATTGTGTTAAAAATTGGCAACTCCATACCACCAAGTCCAAGGGAATGTCACAGATTTATTTTCAGAGATCTGTTTTGCTATTTGCTTGCTTTCGTCTTGAGTTTTTTCTTTTTGTTTTCATCATGTAGACTTAGCACATTTCTGAGACGACTTTTGTCTATTAAAAGGTTGAATGAATCTCGATAACACCATCATGCCCATGAGTTGTGGGGAGACCTTGAACATCACACCTTGGATTGGCATTTCTTACTCTCCATTCCATCTAGTCATTTTTATCAAGTAAAACCAGAAAAAAAGAAAACAGAAAAGATGAAGAAAAGATTGAGTTCAAGTAACTTGCGATTAAAATATGCATTTCCAGTGCTGTTCCTGCCATACATTCACAATGCTACATTTACTGATCTTTTAACATACTGCAACATACCTACATACTATACACTTTGTCTGATCTCAATCACAGCTAAATTAGTGCTATTTCAAGACCAACACATGCACTATGTTTTTTTTTCCAAAACTTTACATCAAGATGTTACAATATCTTGCTCCTTGCCAACGCCACAGGAGCACTGGGAGATGTCGTTGAGAAAACAGCTTGCATCGGCAGCAATGCCAGGCGTGGCATATGTCGGACCTAATGAGAGGTTATATTAGGCAGCGACTGTCAACAAACCAGTAATCGATTCTCACAGGGGTAAATATCCACCCACACCCACAACTTGAGTAAAGAGGGGCGAATGGCGATGGGGTGACATTAAAACATCATCAGCACAGAGGCATGTAGCTTGAAGTCACTGTCGCTACCAACAGCCAGCCTGTCTGCAGCTGCTGGAGGTTTTTGCCGAGACCCCTTTGTGGGTGACAGAGAGCTTAAGTATGACAGGAAAGAGGCAAATTATAGTGTGAGGGAGCAATGTTGTGAGAGGTTAGGCTAGAGTAGAAAAGAGAAAGCAAGGGAGATATAAAGAGAAGATTGTGATGGGGATTATAGCTGCATTGAATTACAAAAACACATGCGTGCATGTGTATCCAAGATATACAACATTTCTTGACAAACTGTATGCAAGCATGTTGGTTGGGAACTCACTAAACCAGTTGGCATGGCAATAACTAGACATCAGTACATCTACAGCTAAGCAAGTTATTATTATATTGGATTCAAGTGTGGTTCCTTCAGCTGAAACAATGCAATGCCTTGAATCGTTTCAGATCCATAAACTGGTTGCATTCTCTCTGACAGCAGGTGAGAAATGTACCATGGTAAAAATGATGGAATTGACTGAAGTCAAGATGCCCTTGAGACAAACATTAGGTAGAGTTTGAGTGAGGACATTTTTGGACAAATTCTACAAGCCAGGCAAAGATAGCTATATGAGGCCTGGGTGATAGTGTCAGGCTGGCCGGACACGTTATCAATGGAGAGCTGCTTTATCAAAGGACAAACATTGCAATCATTTGATCAGTCTGATGTCTTGCATAAAAATTATGGAGAAAAAGTTCATTTGAAAATAAAGTTTCCTGTTTTTTTTTATACTTCATTTGGCAGCTGTTTAAGTATTATACTGAACCATAAAGTTGTCTTAATGTCTACTGAGAGGTAATACAAATAATCTACTTCACAGCATTAATCAGTAGCTTGCTTTTGGAAAATATTTTTAAAAAACTTGCGTAATAGCTTCATAGAGTCCTATTACTGGCTGTCGATGTTAACCAAGCAATTATGAACCTCTCACAGTGCTTTCAGAGTGAAAAAGCTGAGGCTAATTCTTCCTGCTCTCTCGAGGTGGTCATTCAAATGCTCGACTTGTGGGAAACTGGTCGAGCACTGAAGTGGAGGAATCATAAGCATTGTACGAAACAAAGAGGCTGCAAATGGGCACTGGTTTTGCATAGGGAGGTCCAGAGCAACTGGAGTGTAATTGACAGGGCCCTGTTGTTTGACCCCTGGAGGCATCCCAAAAGAAAAGCAAACAGGGCATTTCCATTTAGCCAACATGTTGGCTGGGAGGCTGGGAGCACTAGTGTCTGCTACCTGGGACTTAGATAATAAGCCGGCACAAACTGTCTGCATGCCTGTATCAACTATTCACCGGTTATGAATGTAACTGTGTGAGAGCATCTGTACCTAAGATGAATACATGCTGACATCATACAGCGTAGGAAAAAGCACATACATACACAATCAGTCTTTAATGCATTAAACAAGTGAACATATAACTATGAGCTCCTCCTATAACTAACACAGTTTTGGATGCCATATGCCTTCACCCTGGGAGTTTGGAACATCGTTAAAGGCAAAAAAGTCATAGCTCAGATCATGAAGTCCTAAGAAGTTAAACTGAGCACGCACATGCACTCAGGAAAATTCTTGGCTGTAATGCTCTGATACTAGTTTTGGCAGCATAGCAAACGCCTTGAAGTGGAGGGAAGGAGAGAGAGAGAGAGGGAGAGAGGGAAGAAAAGGGACAGGAAGAGAGAGAGAGGGAGAGATACAGTAAGTCATTTGACAGGCACAGGACCAGCGGGTATCAGCATCACAAATCCTCTTGGTGTGAAATTCTACGACCGGCATAGGAAGAGATGAGAGATGGTAGTGTGGATGATAGAGAGGCAGAGAAAAATGACAGCGCAAGAGGCTCCAGGCATCCTTAGTGTCAATAATGTCATGGGATAGCAGATAGGACTGAGTATGCATACTGTATGTGTGACATCTGAATCGAATAGATGAGATGTTTCAACGAATTTTGGACCTTATGTGAGAATTAATTGTGGAAAGCCTGCTCAACACAGACCTGATCCAAAAAGAAAACAGAACGTCAGAAGCAGTTTGAATGAGAATGGAGGATAATTCATCCCAAGCTGAGAGAAAACGCTGGCAGTAGCATCAGCCACTGACTAATGAACAGAATAATGTAAAGGCAATGAAACAAATTCCAAAAATAGGTCCCAATTATCTGAGAAAAATTTGGACCAGGCCAGATTCAGACCTCTGAATCGCTGCCACCGACTCCAATGTTTTATGTGATAGGTCTGCTGCTGTGCTCCTCAGAGCTTTATACTTCGGATTAAGAACAGGGGCGTCATCGTGCTGTGCCAGACCCAGAAAAATAGGAACCAATAAATTGCCTCAAGAAATGGTAATTGAAAAAGAGTGGATTGGATTGAAGCAGCCAAACAGGATTCTTAGAACCATGGTGCTATAATGGGAACCAGCTGACATTTTTATCAGTTTTGAACAAAATCAAGCAAGCTTTGGTTCTGTTTTCCCAGGTATTTGTATTATCCCGCAGAATGCATGGAGCAACTATTTAAGATATCGAAATGTCGAAGACTATAATGTGCAGGACTAATGTCCTACTCATGTCATCACAGTTTACATTTCAGGTCAAGGAAAACTTGTTTGTTTTTTTTTCATTCCAGTCAAGAAAAAACTTTGTGGGTTCCAAACCAATACACTCCTGAACCCTGATGTACTGTGTAAGAATGGCCATTCTGCAGACTCAGAGTGAAGTGAAGGAGGCAGCTAGTGAAAGCCCTATGCATGACAAGTGAAAAAAGAACAAGCATTGTAATGGAGCTGATTGAAAAGTTGGAGGCAGAAAGGGTGTTCCTTTCTATCACCTGAGTGACTGGTGCAAGGAACAAAAGAGAACTGGGCTATATAAATGGAGGCAGGGAATGCTGTGTCCCCTGAGTTGTGCAACGTGGCTGAGGTAAAAAAAAAAAAACAACAACAAAAAAA
>CAEMYA010000117.1:2980627-2996842 GCA_903131615.1 Diplodus sargus
AACAAAAAAAACCTAAATAAATAAAAAAGGAAAAAGTGGTTTGATATAAAAGTTGATGTCATAAGGACAAAACAGAGAGAGGGAAAAAAATAAAAGAACAGGTGGAGGACAGAGAAAAGCTGATTTATCAGCCAAAGATAAAAGGACGGCAGCAATTACTGGAGAAACAGCCCAATTATGTGGAATCCCTCCAAGGAATGAGGGTGACAGTGATGCGATTTCTATCCAGCAAGGACTTTCATCGAGCAGTGACTCTCATTTTTCAAAAATCTCCTTCTGAGGCTATTTTAGACTACAGAGAACAGCTAGTGAAGCTATTTTGAAGTGACCAACCCTTTATTTTCATTGGAGAGTAGGATGAGAACTAAACTCATTACTTTTTCAGGTACTGGCCGAATGTGTCCAACTGATAACTGTCAAGCTGGCATCACATTTTTGAAGGTAAATGTGTATACTTATTGTTTGATCTGATAGTTCCTGGCTTCAGTCAAAGTTGCTGGTGATGACTAGCCTGAGTAGGTATCAGCCACCATTAAAGGTCAAGTGTCTATAATGTGGAGCAAACTATTGGCAGAAATGGAAAATAACATTCACAATAATGTTCTCATTAGTGTATTCATTCTTATTTTAGCAGCCAGTAGAGATTATCCTATGTGCTTTGAAGAGGATACAAAATTGTACATGTATAGTCTGCCAGTGTATTCCTTTTAAGTAAGATGTGATGGAAATAGATAACTGATACGTTTTATAAAATCCCTGCAGAACTGTGTCCATAAGCAAAACAGTCTAAAAACAGTTTCATTGTACATTAAAGTGCACGAAAACTGCTGACTAGGTTTCCGTAGCTTTCACCCACATCTCATGGTCTTTTCGAGCCAAATGGCCTAATGTTCATTGTAGAGCACAAATCTTCTTATCTCCGATTCTGGCTGAAGTCTTGTCTGTAGTCCAATCTATTTTGGTACACCGGCTCCATGTCCACTTTGTCGCAGCACTAGATCTATGACTATCAAGGCTGACCATCTTGCTACACTGCAGAAGCATCAATTACACATCAATGGCACATCAATGGCACACACCCCTGGGTATTTAATTTATCTTTTCACTCTTTTGCCACCACTTGTCCCCATGAACTACATCTAAATCACGAGCTATCTAATAGTCATTTCAATGTCAAGCCAAGAAGCTACATAAAAAGTAAGTCAAGGTTTGGCCTGCACGATATGAGGAAAATCTGCGATGTGCGATGACACTGTTCAATATTGCCATGACGATATAACTTGCGATAAATAAACAAATATTGAAGTTTGCATATTATTAACTATACAGGTAATGATGGCTAACGTTAGTTTTGAATTGTTCGAGTAGGTCTTTATGGTTGTACTGCAGGTGGTACCTGTGTTTATAACACGTTGTCTTTCCTGAATCCAAAATAAGTCCATATAGCAGTGTGACAGTGGAGCTCTGTCACTTGTGGGCAGCGAATATGCACACACACGGCATATTTCTCTGTGGTGTCGCTGACTGCAGGACACACACACACACACACACACACACACAATGCATATTGCTCCATGGTGTGGCTGGCTGCATGCGGCACACACACACACACACACACACACACACCCTCCCAACACAGCTCTCTGACCCGTTGGAGTTAAAAACATCCCGTAATTCATTCCCTTAACTGTTTAGTAGCGTGATCAAGGGTGCACACATGTTCGTCCTGCTATTTCCTGGATACACACATACTCACATAATCAGCACACACTCAGTGCTGTTTCTTTTCACCACAAGGCCACATTTTCATCGCTTTTCTCTCCTCCCTCAGCCATCATAATCTGGTAATCGCCACCAAACTGATGCCGATTAATTTTGTCAGGGTAGCTAACGGTTAGCTGGGGCTTCATCTGATTGGCCCTTGTATCCAGGGCTCCGTCTGCTAATTGTTGGCATGCTTATGGTGCATGCATGGCGCACATAAACAAAATGATTTTTCTTATTCATCGCGTGTCAGGCAGTCTTTTGCGATGTGTTTATCGCACATGTTCATATCGCAATGGCAATGAAAATTTAATTTATCGGGCAGCCCTAGTCAAGATCCAGCAGACATTTTTATGTCATATCAGTGGAAAGCTTTAACTGTGAAGCAGCAACACCATGTTTGCTTTAATATCAGTTTTGTTACCAGTTAAGTTGCTTGATGATTGGTGATAAATGGGAAAGAAATACTGTGTGCAAAATGGAAATTTTCCAGGTAACATCCTCTACAGACCATGGAAATCATCAGCACAATACATTTCAAGCTAAGCTTGTAGTAAAAAGTAGTTTTCCCAAAGGGACAACTCATTATCCTCAGACCGCACAGCAAGTGGAGCAAAAGTTCACAAATCCATTGTCTATTTGAATCCAAATGTTAATTGTCTAAAAACACATTATCTGAGAGAAACTGGAAACCGTCTTTCTCGATACAATAAGGGCAAGACAAACACTGACAAAGATGGATAATGGCTCCAAAGTGACTCGGGTATAACAGACGAATCTGAAAAAGGTCCTGAAAGTGAAGGGAATGTCGAGCCTGAGTTACATGAGTCCTGACAGGTTATGTGCCCTGGATCAGAGCCAAGGCCAGTGTAGTTTAAGGAAGATGAGAAATTAACAAGAAGAAAGAAAAGTAGTAATAGCTCTGACATTTTCCTTTTGCGTCAGTGACAATTTAGACCTATTGCCAGCATCGAAACTAACTCCAGTTGCAATAATAAACGCATGCATTCAATAAAAACCTCCTTATCAGCACAAATCCCATAACCTTATCCACAAGTCCCTGTTCCTTGTTTTTTAATTTAAGTGCCTCTATTGTTTGTTGCCTTCTCCCTGACTCCTGCAAAACCCAGAGATCCTGCATACGACAACATCCCCACCTTTTCCAAAGACAGATCTCAGCACTCACTGGGTAAAGTCTTAGTTTGTCACACAGGTTTTGGTCTCCTGACATTTTGTAAATTCCGTCTGAAATGCCTGACAGACAAACTGTGGGCACTGGCGGCGAGTGCTGGAGATGCATCACAATAAGGGAGGAATGCAGGATATGTACAATGATGAAAGGATCAGAGGAGCACTGCCAGACTTCAGATCCAAAAAGGTAAAGTTGGAATTGACATGTCAAAGCCTGGAACAACAAAGTACAAGACAGGCAGAATCTCTTTCTTTCTATCTGTCTCAACGTCTCTCTTTGCCGCTCTACCCCACACACAGGCAACACAGGATACCCCCGGTAGAGCTGAGAGCAGAATTATAGAAACGAGGTGTGTGTGTTTGTGTGTGTGTATGTGCGTGTTTGCATGTATGGTAAAAAAAAAAGGGAGTGATGGTAAGAGAAATGAGATAGGGAGAGAGGAAGAAGAGTCAAGCAAGAGTCGAGTCAATACACACCACACACACCTCACACCTCTTCGAGGCTCTCATCTCTTCCCACTGTCACCTCAGCAGTAGCTCTTGTGGCCTTTGAATTCCCTCGATCACACACACGCACGCACGCACACACATACCTACAGTATAGCTGTGTATTGCGGGGTGTGCCACTCCAGTGTGTAAAGCTGTTAAGCAGCAGCTGCTCTGCTAGATGTTTGGTTCCCTTGGAGCTGAAATATTGATCAGTTCTCAGGCGAGGCAGCGGAGTCTGCGCCCCCACCATCCCCATGTATAATTGAAGTGTATATCTCTTAGTGTGGCATGCAAGTTGGGAGAAGGAATTAAGCCCCAAGGTAAGCTGAAGGCCTGTCTGTGCTGCCATAGCAGCTCCTTTGTCCATCAATCATATGGCTTTTCACACAGGCGGGTTTCACAGGCCCGCTAAATTTACTGTAGGAAGTGCCATGACTTGTAAAAGAAAACAGAGAATGGAAGACAGAACATAACAAGACACAAAATGGGTTCGTGTTTTACTGCTGGACATTTATCTGTGCACTTAGCAGTTCATAGGAGGGCATACAAGTCTCCTTTGGGCCATTTTCCATTGGGCTACTAGGCATTGACACAGGAGCGCAATCCACTATGTTAAAGGATAAGACCAGTGTTGTCAGCAAATTTCATGAAAAAAACAAAAAAATCAATGACATGTTGGCGTGTCTATGAAAACTTTGACTTCCCTACCCTGTCTGTCTAATGGAGGCTGTCAGCCCCAAGCCCATTCGTAACTTCTGAAGAAGCTAATCATTCAAAAACGTCACAACATTGTTGCAGTTATTATTTTTGTTTTGTTTCAATATTTCAGTTTCTTTTTTTTTTAGGTTGAGCCTTTTCCTCAAATAGCTGTGCATTATATTCGATAGGAAATATTACTCAAGCAGATATAAATAGATTAACTCAAAATAAACTCCAGCAGCCATGTTGAATGGAATGAAGGGACATGTTCCACAGTGTGACAGTGTAGCCCTCGTTGTGTTTCGTTGTTTTGAACAACAGTGGAGCTCTATGACACCAAGTTATAAGCTATATCAGGCTTTAGAGAAATATATTCAGAGTTGTGATTGTAAAAATAATTCAATATTTCCATCTCATTCTTTAGGGCTAACATTGACAACAAATCTAATATCCCTAATTCCCCCAATCTTCATATGAAAGGTCTGAATCTACATTTACCACCTGGGTGGTAATGTTAACAATTTCCTGTTAATGTGTACTCGGAATGGAAAATATGTAATGAATGACAAATAGCATAAAGCACAGAATGCTGAGAGAAGATGAATGTTGAATGGAGTGAAGACTGACTATGCTATCAAGACAGCCAATCACACCGGCCTGAAAAACACGATAACAACTGGTTCAGCTGTGTACTGTATAATACACATTGCATTGCAGAGCAGAAATGTCTATTCAGATTCATAAAAACATCACCTGCTGTTTAACATACAGCTCACGAAAGGGTTTAAAAACATTCAGATAGCATGTTTACAGCCATGCACTTGGTAACAGCCAACACTTTCATACCAGGTGTGATGCATAAATCTAAAAATTTAACTGATCACATACACAGTGATGTAGTGCGATTGCTGTCAATGATTGACATCTGCGTTCAGAAATCCTTTAATGTCCCGCAGACAGGGAAATTTGTTGTTGTGCACGTGTGTTTGTGGCTGTCCCCAAAGCCTTCCACACGTGAAAACAAGCTTAATAATGAGTCTTTTTTTTTTATCAAGCCTCCCCACTTATGTAAATCTATAGCAACAGGTTGAAAACCCCATTGGCTACAAGGTGTAAGCCATGCAGACAAAATTAAAGGTGATAATTGCACCATTACAGCAAACACCACCCACACAGCTACACATCCGTGTAGCTATCCTAATAAAAGGTTCACTTAATCAAATAATAACGCACTGCCATGTGAAAAAGAAAAACAAATAGTGTGTCAGGTGGTTTTGTAAATGATTGTGACTGCATTAATCAGTCAGTATTAGCATGCTAACACGCTACACTAAGACGGTGGACATGGTAAAAATTGGACTTTCTGAATAACATCGTCTAGGTATTGTCATGCTGTACAGTACAGTGTCAAGCCACCATATCCTGTGCATGGTCACATCTTTAGTCAGTTGCTCCACTGTCTCTTCTACTGCAGGATGCAGGACATCAAAAGTCACAACCCCTCCAGATGTTTTTTCTGCCTGAGCTACCATAAGACATGATTCTGAACAGAAAATATTCAGTGGACCTTGTGTTTGAATTGTTTTGTTCAACTACTTTAATTTCCAAGGTCAACAATGAAAACTGGTGCTTCAGGGCACTCCACTGCACAACCTCAACATTTTTTTTTTCTGTTGCCTTGACTAATTGAGCCTCTGCTAAGGTTGATGTTGGGCAGAAATATGCTGGGAATGACGTGATGTCACTGGAGTGATACCTGTGTGGGTGGATCACGGGAGTAGAGGGAAATTAGCACAGCTATCAAACAGATTCTTCACATGGTTTAATTATGTCGCTATTCGTGGTTTACTGGTATTGGCCTTACTTTTTTCCAGTGTTTCACATTTAATGGCTTCCGATGGCAGAAGGACTCTAAAATGGAACTTGAACACAATTCATTCATTCCACAGAAGGCATTTCCAGAATGTAGCCTTTTGCTAATGATACATTTGTACGAGTTGCCTGACCATATTGTGGAGCAGTTTACAATCTGTGGACTGCAATTAGAGCTAACTTTAAAGCAAACAGGCTCAAATGTACGGGCTGAAACAGTGGGCTCACTTTGACAAAGTGAAGAGAAACCCAACATCTGTTGCAAAGACAATAACTGTTTTTCACGTTCCTTTCAGATAATGTCCTTCATTTATGTACATAAATAAGAATATTATCAGTACGATTATTAATACGAGCACTTAAAAAACAGTGTGCGGTACCACTATCAATAATAGGAACATTAAAAACCTAAAAATAATTTCCATTAGGTGACAGTGAGGAGGCTGAATTAAAAATGCTATGTGTTTAAAGAAGTAAAGGGCTGTCAAGTGTTTAAAATATATATCGAAAAAAAATATATGCATGTAGTTATATACACATAATGTATTATTAATTCATCTAAAGTAATTGCATATGTAATCTGTCATATGCAGACCAACTCAGTCTCCCACTGAACGCCTGTTCTTCCCACAGTAGCCTCTAAGCTCACTGCTGAGTGCATTAAGTTGAGGTGATAATTCCAGCTTGAAGCGCTCTGATGGTACAGAAATTCCTTCCTTCAGAAAATTAACAGAACGATGGTCCTATCAACAGTTCATTGATGCGTTGTTTTTTCCGCATTAATAAAAATGTGTTACTCGGTTATTTTGAAAACACTAGTTTATATCATATTTTAAATTACTGTACTTTGATACTGTGGCACTTACGGGCTACTCAGAAAAAACATTGCAAATGCTGATTCTTCTCTGGTGGATGAGATAAAAAGTGGACGAGAGTTAGGTAATCTCACCTTTTCTCTAAACACAGGAGAAAAGGGCAGAGCTTCCCCCTATGTGACAGCTGAATGGACACGCTTGAATAGATCTGAATCATGTGTGCAATCACACGCGATAGGCTGCAAAGCACTGTGTACATAGCACACAATAACAAATATAGTTAAGTCTTCCTTCAGCTGAGCCAGCCTTTTCTGTAGTGAGTGTCTCATTTTAGAGAGAGAGCCAAAACTGGGAGGGGGGCAGGCTTTGGCTATAGCATCATTACAGCACTGACAGCTTAAATTTGGCAACCCAGTTGTACGCGTTAAGGAGAAACGTATGCTTTGCAGGAAGAATGTGACTACTGTCTGCCACGTTTTTGTCACTCCGAGCCCAAGTTTGAACCATATGGGATTCTTCACTTTGAAACCAGTTTGCTCTTTAGAGAACAACTACTGAAGAAACAAAAGCGGAGGAATTGCATGACTGATGTTCAAATGTTTTCCCATCGGTGAAGCACTATCTTCTTATGCTTTTTGGAGCTTTGAAATCGTGTAACAAGGCCGTGTGTGTGTGCATGATGGTGCGTACGGTAGTGAGGGAGTATAGTTTTCAGCGCGTTATGGGTTTGGGGTTGGGGTGGGGTGAGTGTGTGTGTGTGTGTGTGTGTGTGTGTGTGTGTGTGTGTGTGTGTGTGTGTGTGTGTGTGTGTGTAAGTAATTCCTACTTCTGTGCACAGCTACCTACGTCATGCCAAACAACATTTGGAAGACCTAGAAAAACAGAGGTTGCACAGACAGGAACAAAACTTGGCCTTTTCTCCAAAGCCCAGCTGTCGGCCTGATAATGTTGCACATATGAGAAGAAACCACTGGCTCCTTGTGAAGGCAGGGAGTTCAGATGGAGTGATCACAGTGAGAGACAATGCAGAAAGATGCACATTTTTCTCTGCCTCCTCCAGTCTCTCAACTCCTTCATCTGCGCTGTCTGTAGCACAACATTGCCCTCTACTGGCCACAGCTTACACTTGCTTAGAGCGTAGAGAGTACAGCAAGGAGAGCCACCCTGTAGAAATTATCCAAACAGCTGTCAAACAATCTGAGTCATGATGTGAGAAAACTAGCAACTGGGGAGAAAGTGTAAGTTTATTCTGAGGGATCTGGGACGTACTGGACTTTGTGCCAGAATAAATAAAGATACTAAAAGACAAAAATGGGACATTATTCATAAGCTGTGGATTCACTTTGGTTTACTTACTTAAAGCTATTTTAAAAAGGAACACTACGAGGCTTCCCCTGAGTATCAGAAAGCATTTGAAACAAAGTCTCAGTAGGATTTCCCCTGCTTGGGCTATACTGGCTGCATCCCATACATAAAAGCAGCAAAATCCATCATAGCAGTGACAAACCTATGAAACTGTCCTGATATGTGCAATCTACGTTCAAAACGAAAGGCCAACATGAAAGACTTGACAACTCAGAAACAGCCTGTACAGTGGCACCACGCAAAAAGCAACAGATGTTGACATGAACAAGATGTCTTGCATCCGCTGGGGGAGCAAGAAACACGGAGGCAAAGCAATGGATTTAGTAAGAGCTCCCTCTTTCTCTCTTTAATCACTTTGCGTCTTTGCTTTTCACATGATATTAAAACCAATCCATCATGGCTGACTTGGGGGAAGGTGGGGGCCCTGCAATTTTCACTGCGCTCCTGTAACTCAGGAGAGGATCCCCCCTCTGACATTATTTGGATATCAAACAGCAATTTGCCACTCATAAACACCAGCATGAATGTGAGTGCATCGGGCCAAATCCAATAAAAAAGCTGGTGCAGCTCTCGCAGCACGACACAGAGAGGGCCAGGCCCACTTTATCATCCTGATAGGATATGATGTGGTTTATATTATTACCCTGGATGGATAATGGGATTAGGATGCTTATTGGGATACCAAGTGGGTTTTTATACAGGCTATGACTATAATGTTGGATCAAAGTAAGGCCGTAAACGGTGAGAGATTGTTCGATCAAAAGAACATCAGGCATAAAAAGGACAGAAAACAGATGGTGACAAAACTGGAAATCAGAATGTGCCATAGCTGTGACTCATTGGTGCCTCTGTAAAAAAAAAAAAATAGGACTTATGCAACGCTCTGCATTTATCAGCCAGCTACAGCTCACGGTATTCTTTCCATTAAAAAGACTTTCTCCAACAGCTTGTACAACAGCTCACACTGTAAGCAGATCAGGCATCCTCGGTATTGCGAGCTACAGAGGAGCTCAGCAGCGCTCTGACGCAATCATAAAAACAGTGGGTGACTGGTCGCCAACCGGGATGTACACAGACTTTCAGATGTTTGATTGAGAGAGAACACAGATGTCCAGCTGCTCCACAGATATCTGTTCAAAAAGTAACGGAATGACTTGTAAGAGATGGTAAACATGATGCTAGGGAGACACATTTTCAAGTGCTAAGACTACATAGAGGTACACAGATGATGACCGTTTCACAAGAAACTCCTCTGGCAGGCAGTCATACTGCATCTTTCAACTGGTTCAAGGTTCAAGTCATGCCATAGCAGGAATGCCTCCTCAAGTGTTGTCTTGCACAAGAAGATGCCATAGAAACATCCAAAAGCATGGCTGCTGTTGTGTATTTCGCCCAGACTTCTTCTGGCTTTTCATTATCACAGAAAGGGGTAAGAAACCAGAAGGGACAAATATTTGCTGCTGGATGTTGTGTTCAGTCAAACTAAAGGGCAAGTCCCCAACAATGCCTGGATGGAAAGATTGCAGCCAAATGTATAGGACTTGCATGGAGCAGGGGCTGTAAAAGCCTTATTTGTTTCCTCATCCTTCCTCCTTTGCTGCACAGGTATGAAATGCTGATTTTGTTTTCTATTTTTTTACTGACACTGACATTTAATGTCTCTCCACTATGTCATTTCAAAGCACTTTGATGACTACTTCAGATCCCTGCATCCATTTGTTAAATCTAAGGGAAGCGGGGCATACTAATAGAAGCTGTCACTGGTTTTGAGGGCTCTTTTAGGTTGCACTTTAGTTGACTTTCTGCCATTTGTCCTGCTTCCTGAGAACCCAAAGGACTCATTACTACCAGTATAGGGCTACAACCAGGACCAGAAGGGCTCACTAGTCAGTATTTTACCTTTTATACCTCAGCAGTGTATCACAACCTGGCATGGTCATACTTCTACTTGTAACCGTGTCATACCATAAGTTCTCGTATGGTTGCTTGTGTTAAGACATTTAACATTTGCTAAGATTCGTTTGTTTAGCGAAGCAGAATACTTTGTGGAAAAAACATTTCATCTCTCAGGCAAAATATCAAAAAGTTTTTGTTTTCATACCTTGGGTATTATGTTGCCAGTTGTTTCAAAAGAAATTACAACAATATCCTTGACATCAATCTAAAAAGTTGTTGCTGCTTCTTTAAGCACTGTTAATCACTTTTCACATTATGACACAGAATAAACTCAACTGCATACATTATGTCACTGGAGTCAAATATAGCAGTGTCCATGAAGTAGCTGAAAAAACTAAAAGAATGGCCTCAACTTTGTCAATGCATTTACCATTCAGAATGAAATACCTTGTGATGACATTAAGAGACTAGATGAGCTGACACTGAGCTGACGAAATAAAACATGAGACAACCGATCAATTATAGCTTAATATATATATTTACCTGCTGAAACAAGACTTAGACTAGTTCTGTGATGTCTTGACCAGTGTCCTGATGTACTTCTTTCCATGGGTTTGCCCAGTTAGATATCATATCCACACATCTGATATTGAAAAGCTCCAGTTTGCACAGTGACATGTCAAGGATAGTTTGAGGCCAAGAATTTTAGCTTAACCTACTGTACAAGCCACTAAATCAGCATGGATATGACAGACCTGAGGGGGGCCGAGCTAAACAAAAGAAGCTCTTTCAAGCTGAATGGATACCATGACGAAAATGAGATATGTGGCGCATTTCAATATCAGTGTGGGATATTTTGTCTTTTGTGTCTCAAGACCTCTGTAGCTACAGCATGCTCTTTAGCATTTTCAAGAAGTAATTGGAAATTTCATCATCAAAGCACATCTTTCAAAGAGTACATCACACAGTTTGACCTCAAAAATGGTTTCTTTGTTCCCTTTATCTAATGATGATTACAGAGAAGAAAAGGCTCAAAGAACAATGGTTGGGGAAAGTAAGGAAATTTAAAAGATTCAACAAAGTCAGACAGTGGACTTCTGCCTAAATCAAAAGCCACATTTGACTGAAACTGCTGGCCAACTTCATTTGCATAGACTCACAGAGAAAAGTTTATTACAGTAACAAGCCCCAGTCAATAAACCAGTAAGTCTTTAGTGTTGTTTCTTCAGGAAGCACAACTGCAGTAGAAATATTACAACTCCCAAAAGAGGATATTAAATCCCAATAAATACAACAGTGAAAACATGTAATTGCACCAAATTTACCTCTAAACCATAAAAGATTGGCGCCCTAATAAGTATTGTTGCCTCTTGATAATACAGCCAACGAGCACTGCTTTCAGCAATACAATCTGGGTACTAACAATAACATGATGCTGAAAGTGATGACATGAGGAAACAAAACTAAAATCATCACCACATCACAGGAGGAGCTGAGCTTCAGGCTCACAACAAGCAGTTGACTACAAAGGGATTTTGTCAGAAAAGCAACTTCCTACAGCATCCAGTTTTTGTTTGTTTCTGATCAAGCAATTAGTCAGTTACTTTGTCAATTAATCAGTCGTTAGCGTAGGTTATAAAACATTGCGCTAATAATAAATAATGTCTGTATTTAGCTCAATATGATGGTATTAAATAGTAAATGTTTAATGGCTGCAAAGCCCTTTTCAGATCCTATAATATGCAAGTGTTTGGACTGTGTCACTGGATAAGTGACTGAAAATGATTCACCAGTGATGAAAATACTCAACAATCAATTTTTTGTCACTCGAAACATTCATGAGCACACTAGTCATTTCAGCATCACATGTATTAACAAGTAATATTCATTAGAAAGAGCAGTTAAGCTCACCACTTTTCAAGTATGTATTTTTTCCAACAGTTCTTGTACACTGAACAAATTGTAACATTTGGTTGGGATGCCTGGCTGCCTGCGCCTGCCTCAGCGTGCTGCGCTGTAATTCAGTCTAGAGCAAAATGTGGCCACGGCCAAAGGCTCCACACGACTTAGTTGTGATGTTTGAGGTGATTGATGGATGCAGTTAAGCCAAATGGTCTATTTTGAATTCACTGTGCTTCTCGCAGTTTTTGTGTACCTGCTGCAAACAAAACTGGTGCTGGCTCTTAGCAGGGCGGCTGAACCTGTCGATCCTGAAAGTCGAACATATAATGATAGTGACAGCGAGATGGCACAAATGCTTGTTGTTGTTTACTCATGAGGATGAGCAGAGAACTAATGAGTTGCAGCTGTGAACACATTAAAGAGGGCAGAAATGCTGCTATGAAAACCACTGGAGTTGAAATTACCCGGCTAATGCAGATTCACAATCAATCAAATCTTTTCGATCACATCTGTTCAGTGGGAGTGTGAAAACTGAGATGAAGAGTTGAAATAACAAAAAAAGAACAAAAACCATGTGAGACTGCCCCATTTTAAATGTTTTCGCCACTGTCGTGGTTTTGGGTTATGGTTTAATTATTTCCTGTTTTATGTTGAAAGTCTCTCCTCATGAGTTATGTTTTGTTTTACATTTCCTGTCTTTGTCTTTTCCCCAGCCTTTTATTCGTTTCACCTGTGTATGATCTGTTAATTACTCCTTGTGTATTTAAGCCTTTGTGATTTCCTTTGACAATTCGTCTGCGTTACCATGTCTGTTCGCCGGTTTTCTCCTCATGTTTTACCTGCATTGTTGCCTGTGTTCCCTGTGTGATCCTGGCTGGTACTTGGTTTACTTTTGTTCTTGCTGTTTGTTGACTGCCTTTGTTATTTGGACCACAGCTTTAGCTCATTAAAGCTTGCTTTTTATTAGGTCTACCTGCCTTGCCTTGGTGTCTTGTGTAGGTCCTTTTATGATAAACCTTGACAGTCACACAACGAGTGAATGGCATGAACAAGATGCTTTCATGGTTTAATTAGTCTTTCCAATTATTACAGAAATGCAAAGCCAAGCAGGACTGCTCAAAGCACTGACTTCCTCCATACACTAAACCTGAACTTTGAAACAAGCGACTTTCTTACCTACCCAAATAACCTTGGTCCAGTCACAAAGATGTTCTCATTTATCTCGGCTTATTTGAACTCATCGAAAGGGATGTCGACTAAACATCATACTTTCACACTAGAAAAATGTTCTGCTTCCTCATTCACTTTTATATGTGGATATGCTCTGCCAGACAAATAGAAACACTCATGCATTGCGTTTGGAGATAGAGAAGTTCTCATTACAGCATGTTTCCTGTGTGTGTACAAAATGCGCTTGACTGACATCTGTCTGGCATCTGAAGTTAGTACTGTTGCAATTGGTAGGCTGTGGTGGCTCCACCTTTAATACATCGGGGCAGATTGGGTCATTGCAGGCAATTTGGCAAAACAAAGCTGCAGGACTGCTTTATGCAATATTAGATTTTTGTCTGACTTTTTCATTAATGTAACCAAATACCGCACCTTTCCACATCTTTTCTGGTATTTCTCTATCTGGATTAGCCATATTTATAATCCAGGAAATCAATGTAACGATTTACATAAATATGTATTTTAATGTATATACATATATCACGATAGAGCATTATCGCCCATCCCAAGTGTGGTTGTTTGCTTATGCTGATGGATGACTGACAGCTAAATCTGATCAAACCACACCCATACAGTCCTGATGAAAACGTTTTTTTAAAAACCTATGGATGTTATCTTTTGGAACTTTGTTGAACTGCTATTGTGCTTCTTTAGTTATGACTATTTAATGTTATATTAGAACACGTTCAAACCTAGTTGTCAGGGGTTTTAAGGAAAGGTTAACTACCAGGGTCTTATACTGAAACAATTTATTAATCTCTAAACTGCAAAACTCACTAAACACTTGCCGATTTGTAGTAGGCGCCTCATTACCACTTAATCTATCATTCATTGTGTCTTCCATAAAGTATCTATGCCTTGTGTTAATTAAAGCAATACAATAAAGCTGCGGTGTTATTGAAGGTACAAAAGCTATATCAAGTTGTATTACAAACAGATTTTCAATCCAAGGCTGCACAGATATCAACGTTATAGGTGTTGGTATGGGTTTAGAGACTAAGGGCCAGTCCCAATACACCCCCTCTGTACCACCTTATTCTGTACTAGCACTGCATGCAGGTTGTTAAAAAACTTGGCCTTTTTGCCGTGCCTAGATCTTTGTTTTTGTCTTTTTGCTGTGTTCTCAAAGGAGGTATTAATAGTTTCTTTATACTGGTATTATGTCGAGTTTAAAATTCTGGTATCGTGTGACCTTTTTAAAACAATGCAAAAATGTGGTTTTGTACTGCATCAACAATTTTCTTCTGAAAAATCCTCTGCAGTGATCCTCATAAGATGTTACTTTGCATTAAAATGCGTTCTTCTTCAACTTGCAGGGTGAGAAAATGGACAGGATCACTTATAACACGGGGCTTTGGATGCAATTGGAATCAATCAGAGCAGTGTGTAACTTGCTGTGTTTCTGCTGGCAACACTCTCAAGAGTGAAGCAGAACACAGTCCAATCATCACTGCTAATTTAAAGCTTTGAGTGGTTTTAATTCAATAATGGCTGTGCTAAATTAATGTGATTTATGCCTGAATGGGCATTGATTTTGCTATATAATCATCAACCCGCTGCTCATCAAAACAACATGAGGAGTTTAAAACACACAGAAAATCACAGCTGCGTGATTTCTTATTGCAGCTGAATGAATGTTGCATTAAATCTACCTCTTTGAAGGAGATCTTGCCGTTTCTCATCATCTGAGGTTGACTCTTCCATGTTTTCCCAAAGAAGTGCAGGTGATTTTTGTCAAACAGGGTCACACGCAGCTGGTAGGTAACATCTTCGCCCTCTGACACCTCCTGTGGGTAAAAAGGGAAGACACCAACAGTAAAGATATATCCTGAAATAAATCCTTAAAGTCTTCTAAATGTTTTGCCCAACTTCTCTGCAGGCATCCCTCAGTGAGCTCCACTCACACATAGTTTACCAACTAACACTCTGTCCACAAAACTCTTTCCAAGGAACAGAGGCAGCCAGCAGTGAGAGAGGAACAATTGTTCGTGTT
This sequence comes from Diplodus sargus, assembly GCA_903131615.1. Taxonomy (NCBI): domain Eukaryota; kingdom Metazoa; phylum Chordata; class Actinopteri; order Spariformes; family Sparidae; genus Diplodus; species Diplodus sargus. The sequence continues at coordinate 2,995,844 of CAEMYA010000117.1, forward strand.
TATATGAGCTGCAGTGGTTTTGGGTGGATTAAGTGTTACCCGTATTTACAAGAGGATACATGGCATGCTGCAACGGTTTTTTTCAACTGGTCAACGTAATTGACAGAACGATAAAGCGCAAGTTCAGCCTCAGTTATAAAAGTTTTAGACGGAATTTTGCGAGTTCCCTTCAGACGCACTGTGACGTATCATGAAATACAACAGGGACAAGAGGGTGTCATGCCAGGGCTATTTCATATCTTTGCTACGTAATGACAGCCCAAGTCAGTGGATTATTATAATGCACAAATGACAAACTACACTGAATTTCTGTGCGTTTAACAACCATGAACTGTTTCTAGGTACATTTCAACCGTGCATTTAGCGTTAGCTGTGGGCTGTCACCTGCGGGAGGTGAGCTGCGGTGAGCCGGTTGAGGCTGAGCTGGAAGCCGAGGGACTGGGTGAAGTGGCTTTCCACAGCCAGGTGGACTGTCTGACTGGGCGGTGGGACCAACCGGCTTCTCTCAAACACTTCTGTCCAGCCGTCCGCCATGCTTGATACATCTTCTGTCTTCACCATATTCTTTGGTCAACAGCGAAATGATAATTACAGTGTACAAAAAAACGTATAAATGTATAAATGAAGCGTACAACAAAGTTATTCATGTGAATATTATCTTTTCTGCCCGTTCAGATTTTCCAAGTCGCAGCCGCCATATTGAAATCGGATTGTACTACTTCAGCGGAGGGGTTAACGGGGTAAATCAGTGACTTCACAAAGAGTGTCCATGAGTAAAAGGATTGATAGAAAATAGTCAGCATTGAACGAACGAAAACATTGTTAATGCAAGTAATAGCTTAACCCCAAAACTGGACATCTAAACAATATTTTGCAAGCGTTATCTTTAAACATGAACACCTATTTATTGGTATTTCCCATCGCGCTGCATCAGTTACTATGGTAATGCTCACGTTGCCATGCAGGTCCCCAGTGAAACCCACGAAGTGTCAGGCCATC
>CAEMYA010000117.1:3007647-3071909 GCA_903131615.1 Diplodus sargus
AGAGAGAGAGAGAGAGGTCCCGTGCAGCAGGTCTCCAGTCAGGGAGAAGCAGACGAAGCCTGAGGTCATGCTGCGTGTCCTGCATCATTTCCCCGCACCTAGAGGCGACGTGTGACTCCACTGGGCGCCGTCATGGCCAAAGGAGGCCCCGGGGCCACTTCAGTGTCAGCGCTCTCACGCAGCCGAGGGCGCGACATCTGGTGTCCAAATGAGAAGGGACGGCGGTGGAGGACTGCTCTCGGACGCACAGTTGTGAAACACTATGAAGGCAAAAGGTGCAACGCGCGAGGGTCTCTGTGAGCCGCAGTGAGAGCCATGGATCACCTTTTCCGGAGGAAGCGGGTCGGTCTGCTGAAGCCCCTGCTGAGCCTGTCTCTGGTCTTCGCCTCTTTTCTCATGATCCACAAGCTGAAGCTGGCGGAGAAGGATGGCGCGGGAGTGAAACACGCCAGGGACGCCGGCTGGTGCGGCGCAGACTGTTTCTCATTCAAGAAGGGAGCCGTGAAGAGCACCTCGGGGAGCTCAGAGGCTCCTGCGCTCAGCAGCGACGCGGACGCGCAGCGGGTCTCCAACGGGACCCCGTCTTCGTGGGACGCACAGGTGCTCAACTGCAGCGAGGACGCGTCGGTGAGGACGCAGGACTGGTTCCGGCGCTTGGACCCGAGGTTTCACCAGTTCGTCCTGCACAGACACTGCAGGTACTTCCCCATGCTCATCAACCACCCGGAGAAGTGCGCGGACGGAGAGGTGCACCTCCTCATGGTGGTCAAGTCCGTCATCGAGCAGCACGACCGGCGGGAGGCGGTGCGTAAAACCTGGGGCAAGGAGCACACGGTGGACGGGAAGAAAATCAAAACTCTATTTCTTTTAGGGAGCCCGACGAGCGGGAAGGACACCAAGAACCTCCAGAAACTGATCGAGTACGAGGACGTGATCTACGGGGACATCCTGCAGTGGGACTTCATGGACACCTTCTTCAACCTGACCCTGAAAGAGGTCAACTTCCTCAAGTGGTTCGACATCTACTGCTCCGGCGTGCAGTTCATCTTCAAGGGAGACGACGACGTGTTCGTGAACACGCACAACCTGCTGGAGCTCATCGGCTTCAAGGTGGAGGAGCGCAAGGACGCCGACGTGTTCGTTGGGGACACCATCTCCAAGGCGATCCCCATCCGGAACCGCCAGAGCAAATACTACATCCCCAAGGAGCTGTACGATAAGCCGTACCCCCCTTACGTCGGAGGCGGGGGGTTTCTGATGTCCTCCCAGCTGGCCAGGAGGCTCTTCGTGGTCTCGGAGGACATGGAGCTGTACCCGATCGACGACGTGTTTTTGGGGATGTGCCTGCAGAAGCTCCACCTGTCCCCAGAGCTGCACCCGGGCTTCAGGACCTTCGGCATCACCAGGCGCCGGGTGAGCCCCATGAACAGCGAGCCGTGCTTTTACAAAAACCTCATCGTGGTGCACAAGCTGAGCGCGCAGGAGCTGCTCAGGATGTGGAGCGTGGTGCACAACGGGGACCTGGTTTGCGCGCAAAAGACCTCCATATGAGCGGCGGCGGCGGATCGCTGAAGCCGAGCTGACTTTGAATGGATCGCACATGATGATGCATGTAGTGGAGGCAGGGTGGGCTTCGACCCCCTGGAGGACAGTGCATGTTCATCCAAACCATGTGTTTTTACTCATCCCGTCACTGCTATGAAAAATGTCTGTATGCAATAATTAAAGGTGCACTCTGTAGTTTTGGGGAGATTTCAAATCAAGAAGAGAAAGATTTTCATTGACTGATAAACAAACTCTCTTTTCTTTTCGTGAGTGAGTAAAGAGACCATAACAACGTTAATATTGAAATTTTGAGTTTGAATGTATTCTCCAAAACTACACAATGGCCCTTTAAAAGGGCCCCACGCTCATGTGAACAGGTTGGGTCTCCTCTCCACTAGTCCTACAGTGCTTTGATTCTTCTTTTTTTTTCTTTTTTCACCTCCCATTTTTTGAAACCACTACCACGCGTCCCCTGGAAGGTTTCTGTGCTTCTTTTACTCTTTAGTGCCATTTCAGACTCCATCGATGTAAATCTGAGAACCAGTGTTCATGTAAAAAAAACAAAAAAAAACAAAACACAGTTGTAATGGTTCCAGTGCGTGTATGTGCAGGCGTAAAATGAGACTTGGCTTGTTACATTCAGGTGTTTCTCTGGAGCTGCTGATCCTGATCGTAAAATTGCGCGATTGCAGGATTTCAGCGTGACTTGTCTAAGTGGACTCCTGAGAAAAACAGATGGCTGAGTGATTCTGACCTTGTAAAAGATCAAGTGATATCATTTTTTTTTTTCAAAGTTAATATATTGTTTTATTTCACCTTTTACTGTATTTTTTTTAAAAGAGTGAATTCATTTGTGTATGATTTTTCCGCAGAGGCGGGCCAAAAACTGAAGAAACCAAAGGGCTGTGATACTGTAGATTTATGTATGATAGTGTAAATAAAAAAATTGAGATCTCTGTGTAAATACTGGATGAATGTCGCAGCGTTTGATTCTTAGTGATGTGTGAACAGCTGGAGAACAGCACTCTGGAGTCAGATGCACTGTTTATTTAAACAAGTACAGATACACTTGCGGGAGAAAAAAAAACCCATCCATTTCACGCCATAATTATTTATCATTCAGAAAATACTGGCTACTAAGCAAATGAAAACACGATACAAAATATCCACTGTCGCAATCGCCCTCGATACACAATCAGACTGAAGCCAATGTGATGGACTGAGAAGTTACAAAGCAAACGTACTCTTATACATCAACCATATTGACCAAGTTCAGTTGTTTCTCCATTAATACAACGCACATTGATAAAGAATTTACCTCTGCTGACATTACATTTTGTAGAGTATAATAAAAAACCTGAGAACACCTCAGGTTGTTTTAAAGACGTTTCTGTTCTTGGCTGAGAAGATGAATCACAGACGTATTACAATCAACATGGTCTTAACACTGTCGCACAGAAGAAGAAAAAAAAGTATTAGTTAACTGAAAAAAACGTCCAACTTTAAAATCACTATAAAGGTGCACTATGTAGCGAAGAAATTCAAATCAGAGGTGACAGATTTACACTGACTTAATAAACCAAGTGTTGTAGTTTTAATGTTTCATTTTGTTTATATGTGGCGGACCCTGCCACCTTTTCTAGCCTCAGACAGTGTTCTGGGGACCTTATTTTACCTCTGAGAACAGCTTGTTTATTCAGTTATGTAAACAAAAACCCAAATATTTCTGAGTTTGTACTGTCACCTCAATAATAATGTATTGAAATTCCGAGTTTGAATTTATTCTCCAAAACTACGTAGTGCCTCTTTAAAGCCACTGAAGTGCCTCAATGTGTTTGTTGGGGTCAGTTTTAAATATTTTTTTAGCAAAAAAAATGAAAAAATGAAAAAATAAAGTCGACTCGAGGAAAAACAGGTGCTACACAAATTCTACAGTATAAAGTACATTCATCTCTGTTGTGTTTTCATTTCATTTGAACAATTCGGTCAGGTTAAAAGGTGTACCTTCTACTCGTCTAGTAGAGCATAAAAAACTGTGCTATCTACTCAAGATTGTCAGTAGGCGTTAGGCAGGAAAATAAATTAATCCATATGTTACTGAGCTTGTCATCAATGAAGCCTCATCCCTTTGGCAAAGTGCTACGCAATACCTTCTATATATTCTATACCCTATATTTTCTGTTTAAGACAATAAATGAATGTGTAAACAGACTGTAAAGCATGAAGCTGACAGTGAAGCTGCACTTCTTGGACTGAAGCATCGTCTGCTGGAGCGACGCCAAGGGAGGAGAAGAAGTCTTCTGCTTGTAACTAGACCTCCTCCCTTACTCTCATTACCGCCTCTAGTGTCTCTAAATGTCAGTCATTGTCATCAACCTCTTAGCGCACGTAGTGATTGACAACATATTGAATGATACTACACTGGCTATCAATGGTCAGCTCGTAACCTGGTTCATTACGAGCAGACGCATATTCCACAACAATGCTGCAAGCTATTTTCTAATGCAAAAAATGACAGTTATTACCATCTTTAAATATAGTGTTGACTAGTTAAAATGGACAGCTCACCCAAAAATAATCTTTCCCCTTACCTGAAGTGCTATTTATCTATATAGATTGTTTCGGTCTATGTTACTGAGTTTTGGAGATCACGCCGTATCACAACGGAGAAAGAAGCCTGCACCTACTAATGGACTCAAGGCTGGTGGGAGGTAAACATTAAAGGCCTCGACTAGTTTAGGATGCTTACTTAGCTCGCCTGTTGTCCACAGGTTCTGCTTGGTGATGCGGTAAGCAGGTGTAGTTCAGTAGAAAGAAAACAGTGGAAGCCTTAAACTGCTCACAACAATCCCTACAACTCGTCAACTCAAGCCAAGACACTCTGGATGCATAAACAGCACTATAGGTAATTGGAAAAATACGTATTTTTGATTTTGGGGTGAACTGTGCCTTTAGGTTTTAAAGCTATGCTATGGAAAGTTGAAGGTGTTTCTAGAGAAAGATAGCTGATTGTTGAGTCTCATACTCAGTACCCAATACTGATGCTTTGGGTTGACTTTGGAGCTGAGCCACCACCCTAAAAAGTGTCAGTATTTGACAACTTGCAGATCAGACTCAACAATCAACCATCTTTTCTCCAGAAAGTTATGTATCATTCCTTTGAAACAAATACATTTTACACAGAAAGGCTCGTTCATTGGCCTGTGAGACCAGCTGTATAATGTCTTCTTTGGCTCCGGAGGAGTCGCATCTGAGAAAAAAAAAAACCTGATGATGCCAGAGTGATGTCATCAGAGTGACCTCAGCATGCGCTAAGAGCCAACAGATTTATAACAGACAGCGTGCATTGCAAAAAGAGTGTGGGGTTGTAAGATGTGGGTATTTACCAGATGGGACTTATAAGAAGATATTAATTTGACCTTTCTTTTTTACACCTGTCTCTTGAGTCACCCAAACCTCAGTGAAGCACAATATTAAACCAATGGTTGACGCCTTTAAGCTGTACAATCCCCACCAGGCATGCTCCAAACGGCAGTGAGCCTCAAAACTGAGATACCAGCAAACAGCACACAGAGTGTTCATGATGTTGAGTAGCCAGACAGGTGTGTGGTGCCACAGGAATGGCATACAGTACAGAAAAGAGGCAAGAGACCTAACACTGGTGAGTCCAGATGTCTCTTCTCTGTGTGGACCGCAACAATAGTCGACTTGAATTAGATTTGGTGTTGTGAATCTCCAAAGTCTCTATAAGTAGATGCAACGCCATGTTGTAATGTCAGCTTGTACAGAGACTTATAAGACAAGGACATTCCCATGTTGGCAATCTTTATAAAATGTTAAATATATAAATTAGAAAAATCAAAAATGGCCTTGGAAGTCCTGTTGCAAATGTTAGTGAATACAGTTTTCTAAAAGTGCCGATATGCAGAAACGTGAGACCAGGAAATATGGGTAACCCGGCTGCTTGGAACCGGTGTCAGCGCTTCCCTGGTGGATGTCCTCTGGACAGGGGTGCCAGAGCCGGGATGCGACTGCCTCTGCCCATGGGCCTGGCTCTGGCCCCGACCGACCAGGCCTGCTTCAGCTTGGATCCACCGACAGCCCTGCCTGGACACACAGACACACACATTTTTAAGAACTTCAAAAGACAATGCCCCTGTTGTGTACTACTTAGCACTAAACAAAGCAGCCTGCATCACCTGTGATGTGAATACAAACAGGAAGGGGTCGGGATGTAAACAGCTTGCGGCGATGCGGCGGCACGCAATGCATTTTGTCAGCCTACTTGGGGGGTTTTCCCCCCAGTGTTTAATCATCTTCAAGCTTGCCTAATGTGTGTTTGCTGTTAAGGCAATAATTTATTAGCTGGATTAAGCATGAGTCCAGAGGAGCCAGGTGGATAAACTGTTTCCTGGTGGAAAATCCTGAAAAGTTAATTAATTCACTAACGACCGTTTTGTACCTTTATAATGGTGGGTAAAGCATTTTGGCACTCACTAAATGAAAAAAGAAAAGTGATTTAAGATCGGTGTGTCAGCGCGGTTGTTATGATGCCCGATGTGAAAGGGCAGCGTGCTCCAGGAACGTACTTCCTGTGCCCCTGACCTTGCCTGGGACCTACCCCTTGTATCAGCCTCCCCTAAATGAAAAAATGAGAAACGCCTTCTCTAGAGCCAGTGTTTGGTTTGTCCATTCTAGGCTGCTGTAGAAACATGGCGGTGCAACACGACAAACTCTGCTGAGGAGGACCTGCTCCCCCTGCGGATATAAAAGGCTCATTCTAAGGTAACGAAAACATAAGAAAACGCTCATGAAAACATAAGTATGAAAATTGTATTTCATTTCTGCCATTAGACCCCCCTAAATCTTACACACTGGTCCTTTAAAGTTACAACCCTGAGGAGTTCAGGCCTGGTTGATTTGACAACCCCTTTGGTTGCTGGTGACAAACACACCTTGTTCACATTCTGCAAGGCTCTGCAGCCGAAGTTCTCAACTCAGCTGCTTTTGTCTTTGGCGTTATATCCAGTACATGTGTGCATAGTTTCCTGTGAATTCATGAGCCCTAAGTCCCTCTGGGAAAGGCGGGTCCTACCAGTAAAAATTAAAACTACTGTACATAATTGCATTACAAGGGTACAAAAACACTGAGTAGCTGTTGCTGAAGAATGGGGTGTGATACAATGAAAACCTTGAGGATTATAATTTTAAAATATTCGGCAGTCGTTGCCTCTTGTGAGTTGGTTGAGCATGCCCAAACTGTCACTCTGGCATGAAGACGGTTTATGAAAGGACTGTGAGATGTTTCTCAACAGCCCCTCCTTTCGTGTACATAACGCACGATTCTTGCGACATGTAATATAAAGTGTCGGCCGTTAACGACCACTCGCACGATTGCGAAATATTCCTCGAAATGGATGCACAAACACCCACTACACAAGGCTCCAAATTAAATCGGTCACTATTTTTATGTGCCTCGTCCTGCTCTCCGAGGCAGGAAACCAACCAATAGTGGAAAAGCTGAAACGTGAAATTTTACCAACAAACATGGGCACTTTGTCCAGCTCTCACAGTGACCGTTGGGGAGGTAGGTGTAAGCTGAGGGTGTATGAATGCTTTACCTTGTGCTGGCTGGGTTCTCTGGGACACCGCAGTCCTCCGCGAGTTTTGTTTACAGCCCTCCCTGCCCATGAGGTGAGCCTTCCAAGCCTGGAACAGGGACAAAGTAGCTCAGTGAGTCCATTCCTCTTCCAGGTACTTTCTCTATCAGGGCAACCACCGCTGACTGTAGGCCCAGTCAAGGCCCGAACGGCTGCCCTCCCCTCCCACAAACACTGCGGTCTTTCATCGGGGCTGCGCTCACAGCTCTGGCAGCGAGAGTGTGACTTTCTGTCAGTTTTTTTTTTTTTTTTTCTTCATTAATTTTCGAGCCCGTGTGTGAGGTGAAAGACTGCATGTTGGAATTACAGCTGAGGTTGAATATTCAGGCATAATCTCCACATCGCTCATATCTCGGCCGAGTCGGACATTAAGTGGCTTGCAGGGATTAAAAGTGGTTCAAACGCAAAGCGCTGACAGCTGAAATGAATCCCAGCACAGGAACAGCAGGCATTTTTCACAGCACATATTTCGTCACAGCAGGGAAAACACAGGTGTAATTAATATCATTCCAGATACATGTCCCCGTTCCAGCACTGTGCATGCTGTCACTGACACTGCTTTCGCACAAGTGAAACAGAGCTATCTTTAACGTGATTAGTCACTCTTATAGGTCAAAATGTCTGCTGTGAAAGAGGCCTATTAAACACAAAATCAAATAATGTGGAGAGAAAAAAAAAGCTGCACTGTATGGATGGAAGACCTTTTAGCATGATCCACATCTGGCCACATCTCACACTGTGCCGATTCATGAATACAACTGTGTTCACGCACAAAGACATACATATGCATTTACACATTTTTTCGTCAGATGGATGGAGAATCACTTTAAAAATGTAGAATTTGATGAAGACCTTTCATTGACAAGACCAGCAAAGATGAAAAGTACAACTGATTGTGACTCATCAGGGAGGTTCTCTAACAGCCATTACGTTTACAGCCCTGCGCCCAAACATTACCTGAAGGAGGATCGATCACAAAGTGCTTCCCAGTTCATGATTAAATGAAATCATTATCAACAGGGAAGAAGCAGCTTCAGGTAAATGAATAAAATGCTAAAATAAGTCACTCATAAATAAATGTTTATGTGCCTCAGAGTGATATTTTTTTTAATGCTGTGTTGACCGCAAAAGTAATAACATAATTATTAAAAGTGAATATAAGTGAAAATATAATATAAAATTGAAATGGCCAAACACCCAAAAGTTAAAGTAAAAGTTAAGTCTTTACGTTACATATCATGTCTACCTCCTCATTTAACATCCAGCTGTTGTCTTTTTATATTTATTCCAAACCAACAACTGCCACTGATTGTATCAACCTAAAATACGTTACTTCTTATCCCAAAGTCAAATCGTTATTGTTTAGTTTAAGTGGCCGAAAGAGAGTGGCAAACCTAAAAAAGGATCATGACTTTTTGTTATCAGGTACTTCTATACATTCCACCTGGATATACCAATCAGATACAGGGACTGACAGCATCACATTCTGAATGTTGTGTTGTTGTAGAAGAGTTATTGCAGCAAACTGGGACAGGCAGAATCAGGACAGGCGCTGCTCAGACTGATTCTTGTAGCTCTTACAGCTCCTTGACAGACGACTTGCATGATTCATTAGACAGAAACGTAACAGAAGACAAATGAAAGGCGACACTTGGATGTTCTAGTGGGGGAGAGAAACTTCTACAGGGTGTTTTAACCTTTTTATCTATCACACATAAAGTGAACTGACACTTAGAATAGTAAAAAATGAGTAGCTCCAAGGGCGCCGAAATACGAGCACTGTTTACTTATACAAGATGGGATGAACCATTCTCCCTGTGGCTATGTTATGTAATATTCAACAATGAGGTTATACTGAGTTTATGTCTGTAATTTTGACTTTTGATGTTCCCGTGCTTGCTCATGAATAGAGTACAGATTTAACACCAACTTTTTCCTGTTTCAGATCAAACTTTCTCCACATAATACATAGCAGCACTGAGCCATCTCAGCAGGCACCACTTCTGGAACTTCTCCAGTCTTGCAGTAAGTTAATGATCAAGTTTTGTCCTGCATTTACAATTAGAATTAAAAGAACCGCACTAAATTAAACTTCCCTGACTGCGACAACAAGATTTTGGGAAGGCATAACTATCAAAAATATACATTAAAGTTTTATCCATAAAACTGGAGATTTTTGTCTTTACTTCTCCTTCAGCTTGCGGGAATGTGAGGAATGGTATTTTCTTCGTCTTTTGACGAATGAAGCAGCCCATTAACAACAAAGGCTCTGCCTCCTTTGAAGTCTTTAAAGGCCAACAATAGCGGTGTTTTACCTCAACACCTGTTTGCTCTTCAAGCCTAATATTAGATGCTTTTGGGTGTCTGTGTTGATATAAAAGAGGGAAAAGAGAGTCATTTGAAAATCTTAACAGAATCTTCTTTTCCTCTCCTTGTCATAATGTGGCCAACGTTGTTTGTTTGTTTCTTTTAAACCTTGAAATATAAGCATGAAGCACGATCCCTTAATCTAGCCGTCACTTCACAATAAAACATTCCCACAGAGGGGTGTGAGTGACACAGTTGGTACATACGGATTTCTCCCGTGTAACTTGCACGAATCTCACCTGCTCTCCAGGCATGAAGTTGCTGTGACATAAAGGACAGTGGTTGGAGCCTTTACCCGAGATGGGGGCTGAAACAGAAACATAACACCATTAATCCACCTGTTATACAATTACAGAAAAAGTCCCTCAAACACTAAAGAAGCACAGGGATTTGAATACAGTTCACCTTCGAGGTCTGGCAACATTAGGCTAAACATAAACTATCCGAACTCTCAACGCCAGTTTCTGTGAAATCAACAGGAACAAGAGAGAGAGACGAGGTTCAGGATAATTCAAAAGGCCCACTGGTGTCAATTATGTATGGAGACATATGGCCTGTGACAGAGACGTAGGGATACAGTAACATTTAACTGGTGTCCGACTGGGAAAGACAACAAACAGAAGATTCTATAAGAACAGCTGACATAAGCTCTAAGATAGTAAATACTGGTAGCAGGTCTTGGCGGTTTTCCAGAAATCCTCAACTAACCAAAACTATGGAAAAGTACTGACTTCTGCTTTGTTTCCATTAAAGAATTGTGAACATGAGAGCATGATTTCAAGACAATGCTTTTCATGTTTTACTAATATCCTACCCGACAGCCAAGTATCGCTCTACATTTTAACCCATCCGTAACTACCGAACAATCATTTAAGCTCACCAGATCTAGGATCCAAATCAAACTGCACTCACTCATAGACTCCAGCCACCTAAATAGGTCTTATTTTTGTCATTAAAATCTATGCATTATTCTCTGAGGAATTAACAAAAATATTGCAAAATGTTAAAGAAAGTGGGAAATAATTGATCCAATCACATAAAAACAGATGCACGCCTCAGCAGCACTGGGAGCTAAACAACGGTCAGCCTACCAAGACCAGGCTGTGGACAAACAAGGTAAAAACCAGCAAGTTTGACAATATGTGTCTTTTTGGAACAAATACTACAGTAAGCCTAAAAGAGGTTTTTGTGTGCATCTCTGAGAGTGAAAGAAAGAAAGAAAGAAAGAAAGAAAGAAAGAAAGAAAGAAAGACATTTTCAGATGAGACACGGTGCTCTGTGGAGACCTGCATGAGTGAACAAAGTCCGCTTATAGCAGAAACAACAAAGACGTAGATAGCCTCACATCTATGTAATGACACTGTTCCGTTGAATCCCTCTTTCTAGCCAAGAAAGAGAGTTGCAGCAAAGGTGAGTTTAGGCGTGGGAAGAGGGAACATATCTGCAGTTATGGGCGCTTTTGCTTAGCTGCATTTTGTTGAACTTTGACGTGCAGCTAAAGAACTGCTAACACACACTGTTGAGGAAGTGATCTTAAAAATCAATCTGTATCCTATAGGACATGTATTTATTTAAAACCATTTCACAGTAACACATGCATTCTACTCCAGGTGCTTGTATATGCTATAAGTGCGTTACGACAATCCCACACTCAGAACAAGGACATCCAATCTCTACCTGTTGGTCGTTAATCATTGAGTGTTGTTGACACTCAACAAAATCCAATCAACAAGTTCCTTGTCAGTCTGTATGACCTCATGTTTACGCTTCTTGGTTTGTTGGTAAAACGTCAGTGAGAACAGGAACTGGACCAGAGCTGAAATGCAACAATGGAATCTTTTTGAATGGCCAAGTCAATGACCTGTCCTCAGTCGAACTGTGTCTGTCTTAATGTAGACCACACCGAAGGCAAAACACCTCCAAAGCAAGCAAGATGTGCAGCTGGCTGCAGTGCAGGCTTGAAAGAGCATCACTGATCACTGAGTTGTTGCTTCACCTAGTCACTGACTGTGAAATATCTACAAACAGAATAATCCATGCGATTCCTTTATGTTAGATGATAGTGACTTGTCTAAATACATTTCGTATCTTAAACTGGGCAACAAAGTACAAGGATGACAAGGCTGTAAACACAATCACACTGCTGCAGTCTAACCTCATAGCTCTTGTTTAATTTTACATCTAATAAACTGGAGTAGAGTCAAAACAACAAAATACTATCATAATAACATGGTGTTGTATCCTTTAATGTTAGCCCACACTCTGTCACATTCACTTCTTGGGTGTCCCCAGTGTGTACTGTAAATTTCGTTGGAGCCTTTGTTTCATGTCATTTCCCAATTATCTTACTGCCTTCCTATTTGTGTCAACACTATCCACCAGCCAATAAAGTCCAAATAATAATAAGCAAAAAGAAAATACACCTTATACAAATTGCATGATTGACATCACACAAACCATTATCAGAAAATATCCAGGGGCATTAAAAAGTGAGACTGAGAACTCACGGTTGCAGGCGGGACCCTGGACATGTCGAGTCAGCTCCTCGGTAGCCACAGCCTCTGAGCAGCGTGGGCACTGGCTGAATCTGGATCTGCTTTCACATTCACCCAGCAGGTGCTCTGTGAGGCTGGCTATCTCAACGACCTGCAAACACAACGCAGAGCTGTGCACGAAGTCTTCAAGCGTAGTGGTTGAACATCTGGACAGATGAGGACTAACAATGTGCCAACACTTTAAAAAAAAGTAACACTGTACCTGTCTACATTCATCGCAGCGTCTCAGCATAGGACAGTGTTTCCAGTAGTGGAGGTCCAATCCGTCCTCTGTGAAGGACTCGTCCTTTTTACTGCAGAATATGCATAAGCTGAAAGATAAAATCCGGCTCAAATCAGATCATATTCCGTCAAAGCATTAGTACTGGCACACTCAAAATTTCAAAATAATATACTAAAAAGAAATGACTGTGTCAAAGCTGCAAAGGAAACACTGTGAAAACCTGTGAAACTGACATCTCGCTTTATACATATTTTTCTTCTCGCATCTTTCTATTATACTAGTGTTTTTGAAAGGTCTCCATAAAAGTTATGACTCACTTACTTGTCCAGATAGTTGACAGATTGTTGGTCAACAGTGTGTGATACATTGTCCTGGGGATCTTTTGTAACAGCTAGAAATGAAGAAGAAAGTAGCTGTTAGTAGTTAGTTAGTCTGTTAGGTATTTATACACTAATTTGCAGCCATCTTTGAGAGAAAGAGATCCAGAACTCACAACAGTGAATAAAGACAGGGATTTAGTTCAATGAATGTGAAAAAAACCCTGAAATAATGATTTGATGAAAAAAAATAAAAATAATACATGAGCATGTTTATTCAGATACAAGAATTAATTTAGGTGTTATTGCAATTAAGACTGTGTGAAAACAAGTTAGCAAGTAAGCCAACAGTTAAATAAAAGTAATGGGTAAATAATTGAAATAACTCCTACAATGATTGGCTCTATCAGCGTACAGTATATATTGCTGTTTTGCTGCTGATCTGGTGCTGTTCAGTGCATGAGGATGTCTTCCTCTGACTCAACAACACTTTTTTTGTGAGTAGGGATTGAGGCGCTTTTTTTCCTGCTTCTTTCTATTCAAGCCTGTATACCTTTGTCAGCTTTTTGGGACTCTTTCTCTACTTTGGGAGCTTCTTTCTTGGGCGTTTGTCCTTTGGTGAGTTCGTCCCCTCTTTCCTTCACAGGCAGACAGAGAAGTACCAACAGACATCACAAAGAGATGTTATCACACAAGGAAACGTCTGCACAACTTCAACAGACGGACGCAGATAGTTGTGGATGAAAGTGGAAGTCGTCATGATAAGGAGATATAAAATACCAGAGTTGTTCTGTACATGTGAAAAACTGAGTTTCCGACCACCTTGGGAGTGAGAAATGTTACCAACTCTGTGTGGAGTCATAAATACAAATTAGCAGCCATTAGGAGAAGTGACGTAATCACAGTCTGAGTGATGACATCTCCACCTACTGTGATCTCTTTCAAGGCAGCCAGCTGCTCCTGGAGAGAGTGGATCTCCTCCTTCTCTTTTTGGCCGTCCTGCTGACCACCTCCCTTCTTCAAAGTCTGCATGAAAAAAAAAATATATATATATGTCATCAGCCTCATAGTCAGAGTCACTTTTTTTTCATTTTCCTCCGTGTTTGCTTCCTTTCTTCTGTATTTCTCCTGTTAATGTCATTTCCTCACCACACCAGCTTTTGATTCATTATTCAATTCTTTTAAAAAGTTGCATGATTAACTGCAGACTGGTGTGGTTGGTTTGGTGACTATCTCACTCTGATGAGCGAATGATCAGACGTCTTAGCAGTTGAGTGCTACTCAACATCATGGACATCACGTCATGGGAAGGCTGGGTCTCTAATGATGCCAGTAAGAAAATAAAATTCAACGCTCACTTGATGAGTCACACACTTTATGTTGAAATAATATCCAGCAGTGTTGGGACAGAAGCTGACTGGTTTACTGGCTGCATTTGTGGTGACTCGAGTACACAACATTAAACACCGCTGCAACTTTACACACAGTTCATTTGGGAATGACCTGGAGCGTTTTGAAAGAAAGAGCATAATATCTACATTACACTATAAACAAATGCATTCCTGTGTTTGGCATGGGGAATTTGGTAACCAGATGAGTAAAACAAACACTGCATGTGATGGCTTTGCCGAGGCAGTTATACCTCTGTACAACCTAAAACTGTCTCCTTTTCCTTGTTAGTCAGCTTCAAAAAAAGAAAGGAAGACATGACATCATGTAGTGTCCTTAACAAAGCTCAACTATTTGCAGCTTGAAAGAGTGCTCCCATCTGCCATGTCTGACAGTTTCACTGTCCATCTACCAGCTGCTGCTCGCTGACTGCAATCTGTCTGAAATAAATGAACAGGGCTGGCAGTGTGATACAAATAGTGTGATGCAAATACACAGTGAACACAGGCACCCTTATACATGTAAGAAAAAACTATATTTTGCTATATATAGAAACAGGAGATTGAAGTTAATGTCCCTTCTTTAAGTGAAGATGATGTTAAGTACAAGCAAGAGATTCATTTGCAGTGACAAGACAAAACAAAAAACGTCCTGCCTGAAATTCCACCAGCTTTCCGTCAATCTTGGCAAAGCCATCAAAGAGACTCTTGTAGAGGAAGTCCCACCGTGTGGCAGAATTGCTGGGTGGAAGATAGCTGAGAACAGCAGCTCTGTGCTGCCGGTACATGGATAAGATGACGCGCACTGCCGGCTCTCGAACCTCTGATGCACTGTGCTCCAAAGCCGCTGTACAGAACTGAGAGAGGAAAAACAGACTTCTTATTTAGAAAATTAAACATGTTTTTTTTTCGTTGCTGCAATGAAGCTTAACTGCAACTACAATTAATATTTCATTTTTAAATGATAAATAAATCATTCAAATAAAATGGTGATCATGACCTTGAGTGGATCACCATCAGTTCAAGTAACTGGGTTGCAATTGTTTTTCCAGACCAACCTGAGTCTGATAAATGTCACATATAGAAGAAAACAGGTTTCTGTAATCAGAGAGGGGGATTAAGGATCTCCCCCGCTATAATTCTCCTGGGAGAAAAATGACTTTCAGACTGTCGCTGCAAAGCAGTGGGATGAAAGGAGAGATCATTACACAAAGCGATACATCTACATACTCAATATTTAGAATTAACATAATTTCATCACAAGTCAGAGTAAACCTGAAACTAACAAAAATAGCCTCTACGTAGATGTCTACATAATTGGTTTCCAACGTTGAACATTCAACAAGTCAATATTTCATGAAGTAGTACTTGCTATATTTGTATTATAGTTCTATTTGCAAAACAGCAACACTGTTGAGGGAGTCCTCTGAGAAAAGGACAAATCATGACGTAAAACGAGCCCATTATCCGACATAATCTCTGTGTGAAGAGAGGAGCAACACAATGGCAATGCTGCTAGTGGAGAACATTAACATCCAGAGGTAAACTGTGTACAAAGGCTGCCCTTCCCTCGCTCAACAGGCTCAACGACAGCCTGCCATTATTCACCGTTGTCTCTGCCGACCACTTCTCATTTTAATTACAGGAAATTCAATCCCCCCTCTTTTTTACTCTGGCTCCCGCCTCAGAGCAGATCACCCAGGTAACAGTGGAGGAAAAAGGAAAAATGTTCAAACCATCGCTGGGCTAACACTGTAGAGCTGTCAAAAGGGGTGGTCACATGAGCTAAAAGAGGCAGACACCAGTAGAGGTCTCAGCAGTGACAACCACCAAACCAAAAGCACAATGATGGCATACGCAGGTATATATGCACATACTGGCTGGTTAAATCTGGAGGGTTCCCACACCTTCTCAAACACTCAATTCAAGGACTTCTTTTCAAGTACTTTCCAGGTCCAGTTTCCTCAATTTCAAGGGGCTAACAAAAACATACTTTGAGACACGGCAGTGACGGCAGAAAACTATGGAGACGAATGCAGATGGTGGAATGTGGCTCTCTTAAAGGAACCTCAATTTCTAAATTCTTGCACAAAATATACTGTTCAAATCTAAGCACTCCCAATGACCAATATCTATTTTCAAAACCTTCAAGTCTTTGATTTTTTTTCTCATCAAATTCATAAACGTTCGAAGTTGGAAGGGAAGATGTGATTGTAAAATTGATAGTCCCTGAACCACCGGTCCATTTTTTTATAAAGGGATGTATTGTTTGTTTCCATAGTACCACACCAGGTGCCACCATTTACAAAACTAGTGAATATTTGTCCACAGTAAAGATGGCCTCAGCTATTGTACCTTTGTTGTAGTTATTTCAGTGGCTAATGACGTCTTAATGGTATGCAGGATTAACAAGAAATAGCACCTTCTTTAAACTGGTAGGAAAACTAGAGCCCAATCTGATAAGCACAGTGGCTTATCAGGTGTATAAACAAAACAAGACAAGACAATTTCACAATCCAATCCTCATTGAAATTTCTGTTTAAACCCTGTGTCTTGCACAAACTATTTAATGTGACAGGCAAGACAAAAAGGCAACCTGAAGAATAAAGCACAGTCCTCCTGTCACATCTCAATTAAGACTGGAAATGTTTCCCAGGCAAATACGGGAGGCAGCCAGCACAAAGGGGACAGGCGCTGAGCAAGCATGCACAAACATGCAAACACAGGCGGGCCAATTCCACCTGTGTGGCTTTGGCTTCAGAAAGGCGGAGAAACTTACAAGACAAACCTAACAATTTGCTCCCACTGATGAACGCTGTGTAAAGTCATGAGTAGGGCTGAGTGGAAGGGGGGATGGGTGGAGGGCCGGCCGTAAACTACAGAAGGGAGGACAGGATGGCTTGTTGTCCCACCCGGCCTGGTCAACAGTTGGATAGTTTGCACGTAGATATTAGGTCACTGGTGGAAACCAAGGGAGTGCAGGGGACGTAGAGTGGATGCCGATGGTGACAACATTGACTCAGCTGACTGGAGCTCATTGACAGCCTGTTTGGGTGAACTGAATGGCCGTAGAAAGCAAGGGAGGGACTGTTCCCATTTCAGTCAGTCACACTGTAATTTTTAAGCCAAATGTGGCAAAAAATCTGCTTGATGGGTGCCTATTTAGACAGTGGAATAATACAGGCATTACATTGTACATATCTCTAAACAGTGCATGTGCTGTCATGTTAAAGAGGATGTATGTCGTAACTGCTTTTTCCAGATCAGAAAGAGAATGAGTGGGGAGACGGTGTCGACACTTGAAGTTGTTCTGACTGATGCTGCTAATAAAAAGTACATTTTAAATTAATTCTGAGATTTTATAGCTTTAAAATCCTCTCCAAGTGTCCAGTGTGCCTTTAGAATATTTCTTGACTTGATGGAAAAGCCTCCCAAACCAAATTTAGACAGTGTGATCCCAAAAGTCACTGAGTACAAAAGAGGTGGAACGCTGTGTTTGGACTTTTTTTCTTGAGATAACGCAAAAATAGAATCTATAATATAATCTCCAAAGATGTTTGCTCTTGACTTTCATACTCTGAAATTTGGTTTCTGAGGCTAACAAAAGGCCTGTTTATATCTTATTTTTCAAGATAACAACATATTAAACAGACTTAAAAAAGGGCTTCAACTTTGCAAAAAAAGAAGTTTAGATGTATAGATGTATGTTATAGGTCTTTACCGTCATGACATTGTCCAGGGTGAAACCAGAGTTTTCTGTACCCAGTTCAGCAAGCAGCTTTTCGGTGAGCTCGGCCCGACTCTGTGCCAGGCGAGAGGGGAAGTTGGATTTGAAAGGCTTCACCAGCTCACCAGGAATTACCTGGAGGGCACGAACATCCTTCAAAACAGCAATTTCCTAAAAAGGGGGACATGAGAAACAGACGACTTTCAAATCTAACAGTGCAAAAGTCAAGCAATGTCGCCGTATACTTACAGCATGTACCTTTAAACTATGTAATACATGTGCTGTAAGCCACTAACAAAACTTATCTGATTGATGCTACACATGGTGATTTGTCATTCAACACATCCGTTAGAGAGACACGTTCTGACAGAGAATGCAAGTGTACAATCAAAGCAAGACGAGAGAAGGCTCTTGGAAAAACTTCCCTCAGTTGTTTGTCATTTTAGCCTCATCAGGTGAATGGAATGTAAGTCACACACTCACACACACACACACACACAAACCAACATATAATTTGTCCTCAACATACAGAGAGACATTCAGTCATTGCTTTAATGGGGCCCCGAACAGATCCAGAGGGGCCAGGCGATGATTTCAGAGGGCTGAGACTCATGCTGATGTCCTAAGTTGAACTCAATGAAGCAGAAGCTACTTTCTTAATCAGCACACACACACACACACACACGAGTACACTGCTCCATATTTCGCCCACCAGTACATGTGAAAGGGCGAACTCCAGGAAGTACAGTGCACAAATAACAAACAGCCTCAGTAACGGCTCTCTTGAGGCTTAAGACTATAAGTAGGCCGTCAAGGCAGTTGGGGTGACTACAACATCGGGCTTATTTGAAGGCTAGGGTAGAACATGACAACACCTCACACACCTCCTAACTAACTCCCCTTCACTGCAGCAGGCTACTGCAGCACACAGTCAGTTAGGCCTCTGTAATCTAGCTCATGTTAGGAAAGCTAACAAAGAAGATGCTAACTAATTTCCAGCTCCTTTTTTGAAACACGGAAAAAAACTTCCATGCACAAGCATCTGCGTATGTAATTACAGTTAAAAAATAATGATGGAAAAGGGGCAGAGTTTTTGTGACTATTAGTGCCTATAAAGACTTTCAGCAAGGTGAGCAATTGATACAAAAGCTCTAAGAAAACAACACGAAAAAAAAAACATATATATATCTATTAAAATCCAAAAGGTAGGGGCTGATACCACGGGGAAAGCATCGTGCCGAAATTCGAATCCCGGCAGTCGTGTTTGTTGCATGTCATTCCCACTCTTATTACTGGTTTCATATGGAAAAAAAATAATGACAGTCCTGTTTCCACACATGCTCACCTGAATGAGCTTGGAGAGACCCATACATCTCTCTTTCACACTTTAGAAGTTACAAGCACTCTGCATCTTTAACAAGGTGACAATAAGATAGAGTCATATGTTCCAACAAACTGTAAAAATAAAGAGATTGACCAATAAAGGTGCCAAACATGCATGGGAAACCTATAGTAAAGGAGGAAAGGACGATTGAATATTACACACAATGACACTGCTTCTCCTGTTTGCCCACTGTGGAGCGTGTAAATAAGACCTATTTCTAGTTCTTGTTTTGAATGCACTTGTGGTTGCTGTCCATTAGACTTACTGTGTCAAGTAGGAACAAAACATGCTTCATTTAACCGCAGCCATTATCTGTGTCCACATCCACATTTAAAAACCCATTACGCATACAAATACAATACGTTTGTCGTGCAGGTGCATGTATTCACAGACAACGACTGTAGTGTGTTTCATGTGTATTCATATACTGTGAATACTATTCATACTGAGTACACTACTACATCAATGACATTATTATACAATACCAATACAAGACAGCAAAAAGAAGACAGCCATTTTCAGACTCTTCTGTGACACAGCGTATGATAGATATACTGCTACAAGAGGAGAAACATGCCGTGGTAAATCTCAGAAATCAGCTCAGTAAAGGAATCTTTTAGTGAGATTACATCTTCTTTGATGAGTACATTTCTTGAGAACATCTGAATTATCTAGTGTTACCATCTGCCTGTACATATCTATGGTCTAAAAAACATGTCTGTGCTGCTTTATCTTCCCTGTTCTTTCACTAAAAATTCTACACAACTGGCTTCAGTCTATCTACCTGGTGTCATTTAATAATGAGGTATACAATAGGACAATGCTGGATCATTGTTCACCAGTGAATGGTTAGTAGTGGAACAGTTGTTTTTTTTTTTTTTAAGGTAATTCTTATTTCGTACATGAAAAGTGAAAGGTACTCAAAAGGGCACGTCTATATTTGACTTGAATACTGTTGTACTAATGTGTTTTTATGGTAAATTGATTTTATCGCAGCACAGTTGTGTTGAACTGATTTTCGAATGTGTTTGGGTTTGCTTGTCATCCTGTCTTGGTCACCGTTCCACCCATGAGAGACGCCTCATGGGACAGGGAGGTTACTGGGAACCATTTTGTATTTGCTAAAAGATGTTCCACCCAGTTGGTACTGTACGTGTAGCGGTTTAATATCGAGAAATCACCACAATGTCAAATTTGAGATATGATAACCATGAACAAAAGAGGGAATCACCAAGGACATCAGTAGCTTCATCAGTGCATTTTACATTGCATCTGCTGGGTTCCTTTGCAGCATATTGTGATGTTTTTTTGGAGAGTAAAAAGAAAGAGGGTGCTGATTTTATAACATTGTGAAACAAAAGCTTTCACAGAGTGTTCACAGAGTTCAGTACAAAAGCTTTCAACACAAAGGAGGATGGCGGAGGGAGAGAAGGCAGATTGAAAACTCCAGGCAGAGGGCAGGCTGACAAGAAGCAAAGAGTGGATAAAAATGCAACCACTGGTGCCTGACACAATACCTGTATGAAGGCAGTGGCTGTGGTCCGGAGGCGGCTGGCTGACTCTCCAGTCCTGGCCAGCAGGTTTGGCCAGGTCTGCTTCAAGCAGTGGGTCAACTCGGCCCGGCCCAGCCCCAGACCTGTGATCAGCTGACTCAGCAGCAGCCGCAGCAGCTTCAAGGAGGCGTGGAAGACCTGAGGAAAGAGCCAGTGGACTTTTAGCTGCAAAGTTAGAGGAGTTTTGAAGAAAAGCTCGCACCAGGATGATGTCAATTAGCAGAGAGGTTAGACGTGACAATGTTTAGTTTGAGTAAACAGATGGAGACAATCAGCAGTTACGGATGAGGATTCATGGGGTTTGTTGGAGTTACCAACCAGGCATATTCACCGCACAGTATAAGGCACAGAAGCTAACAAACATGTTTTTCACAGGTCAATTTAATTACAAGTTAATTTTCAGGTGACAAGGTAGATTAAGACTGTTAATATATGCATATAACACCCTGGGCTACATTCACACCCAGAATGTTATGACACGTAATGCAGCGTAGACCACAGCTCACACAGAAGGGTGTAATTATTATAACCTAAACTGAAAGACATTTGTGGAGCCACAAATTAACCAGCAAATATCTTAATGGAGCATTCTGTGCATCATGTAGCTAGAAAAATAAATCACTCGAATTATTGAGGCACTAGCCTTTTTATTACCATACAAGCTCCATACAAACTTCCACAGAGGGGTTACAAGGCCATCCTTGTCAAAACTGTTTGTTTAAGGAAGCCAGCTCTGGTAGAGAAAACTGGAGTTGCATATGGTACAGGGGAAACACTGTTAAGAGTGTGCATGTGTGAGCGTGTGCCTGTGATTTAACAACATGAATGTTAGCTGTGTTTGTAACAGGAATCCAGAGACCATGATTTAAAGAAGACAGTGACAGCGACGAAATAAGCGTATCCGTAACAACTTCATTAATAAGGCTACTTTTCTGCAGTATCTGTCCCCACCAAGACAATTCTCTTTTGTGGAAATGACTCACAGATGACACCTTATCCAGGAGGGACCTCTGGACCAGGAAGACTGCAGCTCTTATCATGTTTCTAAGTTCTTCCTTGGGGGTGGTGGGTGATACCTCCGAAAGCTTCTTGTGCACAGCCAGGAGAGCATCCTCTCTGCAGGACCAGGTTTTGGAATATGCCCCCGCTACCTGTAAAATTTACAAGAAAATAGCCCAGAGAGTTAAGTGGGTATTACGGCAGATGTGGACAGAGATTTGAATATCATGCTGTCTAATGTAAACAGAACATACATTACAAACCCATAAAGCTGCAAATTTTAGCCTATAAACATTTTTGGTGTGGATCAGTTGACGCCAATCAATATTTCAACTTTTTTTCTTACCAAGCTTTCTCCATACACCTCTAATGGAAGGCCAGCCTCTCTCTGGGCCTTCTCCGTCAGGGGCTCTGGCTCTCCGCTCATCTCAGGGCTGTGTGGAGTCCTTTGGGCGTCTGGTTGAGGCGAGTGCTGCTCCGCAGGGCTCTGAATGGACTCCAAAGGCCAGTCTTTTCTCTGAAGGGCTGGCAGCGGCCTATCATCATAAGGCACATTGGTAACCTGTCAGCACAAGACAACAACATTGATATTTATATCCTGGAGTATCATTTTTTTATATACATTGTACAACTTTCACATGTTTCATTCATAATAACAGCTATTCTTAGCACATGAATCAATATCATTAAGTTCAAAGGCTCAAAGCCACATTCAAGTTTGAAAAGACTGGCGGTACTTTTGAAATATTTATCACTGTACCCCTGTTCTTTCCACTAACTCTCACTAGCATCTGATTACTCAATAGGTCGATTATTCAACATCATGATGACAATGAAAGTTTAACCCCATCTGTACAAAGCCAAGCTCCATGCAGTCAACACTGTCTCCTGCGCCCAGGTGCCAACTGGCATCCAGCTGCCTCACACAAGGCTCAAAGCCCTGCCTTGAGGCCAGGTTGGCCGCCGTGGGAGTCAGCCAACTGTTGCACGCTTTTAATTAAATAGTGAAACCCAAACCTGCAGCAGGGCCGATCTCTGTAGGTGGTGAGTAAAGCATAAAAGCCCCTGCTGGACATAATCTCCCTATGTGCTCTGTGTTCCAACACTACAGAGGCTTAAGGCAGGAGACGTGTTCACAAGGTGCTGCATTAGGCTGGGATTAGTTTTACATAATACGGGAATTCATGCAAGTGGAACAAGATACAGGTACAGCTGGCCACCACTGGATCATAAATGAGAAAACAGTGGGTTTGTCATCACTGACTATCAAAAACTGGGAACTAGACAACTTGATACTGTTTTTAAGTGTCTGTAGGTATTGGACACTTTTTGATTAAGTGGCACTTACGTCTATCTTAGGTACAGCAGTGGGGGTGCATGGTGTGTCAGGTTGACTGCTAAGGCCGGGCGCAGCACTTCCTGTGTCCGACTGCTGGTTCTGTGGAGCCTTTGTTTTTTTCTCCTTCCTTAAAGTGTCTGTGGACACAAGGGGCTTGGTGGGGACTGAATGGTGACTTGGAGAGGGCTGAAGAGAGGGTGGATCCTGGGCCGGGGTTGAATCTGCTGCCCTGGAGATCTGTTGTGGTGGTGGTAGGACAGAGCAGAATTCAGTTTAGGCAGAATGAGTCACGATCTTCACTCAAATCCTATACTTTCTCATTTTGTTCAGCACAAACTCCACTGACAACAACATGCTTTCCCTTTTTGTTACTATACAGATGAAGCATCACAATCAGTGTTTGGTGACTGACCATTGACATGTCGAGTAGGTTGTGGACCTCCAGCTGCTGGTAGACGCTCCTCCTGTACTCCTCCATCAGCTCCTTCTTCTTCTTGGCCAGGTCATAGTCTTCCTTTTCGATGGCACAGCGTTTATCCACATCATACCGAGCCAAACGTTCCCCCACCTGGAAAAGTCAAAGACAGGGAGAAGTAAAGATACTTCTGCAGTGACACATTGAGCCGAAACTGCAAGTTTCAAAGACTAAACACAGAAGCTGTTTCATGCATCTGCTTGGTGTAACGCTGTCTGAGATTTGGTCATTTTGTACCTATATTGACCAACACTCTTTTATATTTCCTATTTTCAGCTAGCCCTGCTGAGAGCTCAAGAGATTGTTTTCCATTGTCTAGATATAACAGCAATATCATTCTATCCTCTAAGTTAATTGGTGATATTGGTAATTGACAATACTCAAGGCAAGGAACATGAGCAGTCAGATGACCAGAGAGGTTGCAACCACCCATCACCATTTATTGGCCTACTTCCTGGTTCAACTTTCAACCTGCCTTATTTTCTGTTGTTGTGCATAGTTTTCCTGCAGAGACTGGATCCTTGTGTTTTTTGCCACCTTGGGTCGCATTATACTGATGTCAATGGGTTCCCAGATGTCAGTAATTATTGAGTACTGTGTTACCATCCCCAATAGAATCAACTGCCAGAAACTACACAAATAAGACACTGTTGAAATTAACCAGAATGATCCTTTCTACCTAAGTGGAGTTGGTTAAGGGATTGACTTGGACCAGAAACGGCAGTTCTGCCCGCACGATGACAAAGACCTGGTGCCTTTAACAGTAAGTGTGCCACATGGTGAATCATCAAGATTTACAAGCTGGAAAATTGACAGCAACTTCCAGTAAGTCAGAGACGTAATTCCTTTCTGAGGAAATTCCATTAAGTTGAATTAAGTTGCTAACCAGGTGCCAAGCGACACAGTGTGAACATCAACACCTTGTGAATATTTACTCTGTTTTGGACTGCAATAAACAGCTTTTTCTCTTAAATGTAGGATCTCCATCAGAAAGCTACTTCTACTCCATAAGCCTCCATGCAGGAATATATACATCATTCTCTGCGTTCTGTCCTGTGTTTTCACATCTTATGTAACACCAAAAACCATCTTCTGACATTCTGAGGGTGCGATGGCAATTGATTTTCAGCCTGACTACCTTGGCAGCTGCTTTGTTCGCGATGCTAATATGCCATGCTGACAAGATGCTAGTATGTATGTGGGTTATCTGGTTACAGACAGGCTTGTGGCTGGGCGTGGGAGAGACACTACCCTAGGAGCATCACGGCAGCTGTTGAGCTTATTAAGAATTCATGGTCAGCATGGTAACGCTGTATACAAAGGGAGTCAGTAACAGGAATCTGAACAATGTTTAACAACTACTGTTACAAACAGTGGTACAATTTCACTGGATGTGTGCAAAAAAGAATACAAGCTTCACAAAGTTGACATTTGAAAAAGGAAAATCATTATAATATCTGTAGCAGTGGCAGCAGATGGATGCTGGTATCTGGTCCTGAATAATTTCCTTATCACAAATAAAACGTTGCATATCGTTTTCATAACTGTACTTTACTGTATATGGCTGTATATCAGGACAGTAGCCACTAACAGACATAGATAACAGCCAATATGCATTCTAGATAGTAGTGAAAGTGTGTGGTTGGAATGATGCCACAAGGAAGAAATGTGGTCATTACTTGCAGAGTGAAAAGAGCTGTCAAAGCCAAAAGAGCAAACATGGTTGAAAGGAGCAAAGGACAGCAGAGCTTTTACTGAAGTAAAGGTAGCAATAGCACAAAGTAAAAACACAGAGTTCAGTTCTGTATTCGAATGTAAAAGAACAGATTGATTATCAGCTCAATGTACTGTCAAATGTTCTCATTTACAGAATGACTCCATTCAGTCTTTATTATATATCACACTATTGGATTACTATTGACACATTAATGTGTAAGAAGCCTTTCATCTTAAAATCTTGATCTGCAAAGTAACTAGAACTAGAACTGTCAGAAATGTAGTAGAGTAAAATGTATAACGTATTTGTATAATGTGTTTCCCACTGAAATGTAGAAAGTAGAAAGTAGAAATTGTACCTAAGTGGGTGCAGTACTTAAGTAAATGTATTTGGTTTACTTTCCACGACTGTTCCAGAATAAGGCAGAATATTGGGAAAAGAGATGCTGGCATTCTCCCAAGAATTCTTGCCCGATCTACTGTCTTTTGCTCGGGGAAAAAAACACTTCCAGTAACCAATCTATTGAAGGCTTTAAATATGAATTATTCAAGACTTATAAACTGGGTTGGGGTTACTTAAACTGACAGTAACTCAGTAAGACACTAAAATGTTCTCACTGCAGAGAGAACACATCCTGCTCAACCATGTGAGCAAATATCTGGTGTCAATGTATTAGCCACGTCTACCTCTCAGCAGCTACAGTACCTTTTGCAGGTCTGCAATGGCCTGCTTCAGATTCTTGGCCTGCTCAAATTTCTCCTGCCGGACCATGTCCTGCTTTTTCTGGTCTAGGACACGGATGATATGGGCGACTTCCGGGTCCTGGTACATGTCGAAAGCCAGGTCGTCCAAAGGGGAGATGGACTCACATTTGCTAAGTGCAAGGCGGGACACAAGGATTTGAAACATTAAATAAACCGAAACATTAAAACATTTCTTTCTACAAAACAAAGTTCTGTGAGGATACACTGAGCCATGTTGAATACTGAATCAGAAGAGATGATTTAGTGTCTACATGAATTTGAGATAGTGCCAGTGTAAAATACATGTCATCATCAGTTAAATGGGCTCCGGATTGTGCAATTCCTGATCAAAGAGGAAAAACACTGACCAACCCCCCCAAGGAGTGAGACCCTGAGGTGAAGCGTCCCTTGGGGGTCGATATATTCACAGAAAAAAACAATTTCGAAATGTGTTTTCCTCTTTGGACCGGCCACCACCTGCATTGTCTTCAAATGCGAGTGACCTTGAATGCCTTATTGGTTGGCTTCCAGACTAAATGGCTTTGTTGAACAATGTTATTGTCACAAGACAAAGAAACCAGGGTTCAATGGCCTAGCCTCACCCCATGAAGGTCGTGTCCAAGGCGGCTTCCAGCTGGGTACTGTTGAGGTAGTGTTCGATCAGCTGCTCTCTGCTTGGCTGGGGGTAAACAGATGGACAAATCACACACACACACACACATGCACGTGCGTATATACTCTTGTATTACCAGTATTCTACTCCCATTAGCTTTAAGGTGGCCCTCAACTTCAACCCTAACCTTGACCTTAAATTGCCTCTTTCAAAAACTCCTTGGACCTTGTAATGGCAGTACCACAGGTACCAACTCACACACTCACACATACTAACCCAGTTATTAATCAATGCCTCCAGGCTATGGTCATACATGGAGACTTGTAATCTACTGGTTAGGGTTAGATGCCATCCCCTGAAATGTTAAGTGGCCAATCATTATGAGAACAGGAAATACTGTCTGCTGACGACATCATTCTTGCCGAACTTCATGGGCAATAAACCAGCATGTATTAAGATAACGGACAAACTTCCTCTTAGAGAGGAGCACCACTTCCTGTTAACCAGTAGGATGTATGAACAAAAACAATGCTCTTTGTTTACTTTATCTTATAGTCTGTTGTCATTCTGTATGAAAAGAGAAGCTAAAATATGATCCAAGAGGCCTAAGAGCAGTCAAAAGTGTTTAATGCTAATACATCCCTATGTCAAATAACAAAGACTTTTCTTAACTGACAGCTTGACGTGTTGCTGACCGATTAGAAGTGTTAATGTCACATAATCCATATTAGTCATTGACACAGATTAGATGTTATGTTATTGTTTTTGGCAATAAGCACATTTGCAAGTGATGTTCTTGAACTACATTTCTTAAAAAGAGCAGTTCAGTCAAATTACAAAACAAAAGTTCTTGTTACAGATAGTTTTGGTTTTAACTGTTGAAGTTAAATTCAAGACATTTTAGCCTCCACCCAACACAATAAAGGCAAATGAATTTCTTTCTGCAGTGCGCTCAGAAGTGGAAAAATGATATCTAAAAATTCAACATTCAACTATGTACATTTTTTTTCCCCGAAAAATCCTCCGGCAGAGAGCAGTTTTCTGGAACTACTTTGCAGCAAAGGAAGAGCCCTTATGAAAACTGGGGACCATGTGTTCTGCAGATTATCCAGAGTAACACGGCATCTCAAAGTTCACACAACAACACATTATCGAGGAAAGAGAACACGCAACAGAAACGCCAGTAAAACTCAGCCTGAGAAGAAGAAAAGGGAGATAACAAAAAGCTCAACAAAACTACACTAAAAGCTGAATGTGAAAGAAAACATGTCTGAGGATTATCCCATCAATTTAATGGCCCATAAATCACTTGTTATTGTACATGAGAGCTGGAGAGAGATGCAACACGGTTCTGATATGTCATAGAAGGATAGGCGGAGGTGTAAATAATAAAACTAATGATGGCTGTATCTAATTTAGCTGCTTCAGTGTCACGGTCCTGGCATGACATGACTTGCAGGGACACAGAGAGCGATGATGGTACTCACTGTGCTTTTACTACAGCATAAATGAAGTAAGAGTAAGGTCAAAATTGAGAGCTTGCTCTTTGAATATAAGTCTCATATTGTTATCTTATCTATATTTTGGGATTTTTTAATCTAGTTTCATCTTTATGTGTTGTCTACATCGCACTGGAATTGAGGAGAAATCTCAAAGCCAGACATCTCAGACAAATAAAACCAAAACTACCAGCATCACTAGAAGTCACTACACGTAAATGAGAAGATATGTTTTGTTTCTTCACTGTTTGGAAGAACCAACACACTTTACCGCGCCGCAGTCTCCCTCCACAGGACAAACGCAGCTTCCACATATACAGCAGATATAAGAGAACAAGATCTAGCCGACCCTTCGAGCAAGATCGCTGCTGTGGTGGAGGTGCTCAGAGTCGGATTAGCGGAGCAACAATGCGCAGCCTGTTCACTGGAATCTGTGCGAGTGTGTGTCCATGTCTTTCCATGTCTCTGTGTCTGTGTGTGTTTTAAGGTGCTCTCTCTCTCTCCTCCAGGACCTGTCCGTCTGCAGGACTATCGGATTACACCACCTAACTAAAGGCCTCCTGTGTGATTACATACTGTCCTCCCTTTGTGTCTCATTACTACATTCCTGACACATATACACACATACACACACACACCATTCAGGTAAACACGTGGGCATATACTGTAGACACACTTATACACTGTCTTTGGATCGGTGAATACGGATAAATACTACATAAAACAACTGTGAAATATATTAACTATATCTGTACAATCAGTGCATCCCCTCCATATAATTCACCATCATATATTGCCTCAAAACTTAGATTCAAGTTGAATCAAAATCTCTATGACAGTCATTCACATTATTCAGGGCCATTATGGACATATGATAAACACATATGAACAGGTATATAAGATATACGATATGTGAAGAATACTCTGACCTGTTTTGTTTAACATGCCAAAAGTTCAGACTGTCATAGTGTCAGTGGATGGAGGAGGACAAAACCAGTCAGCCCTGTTTGGAGTGACTGCTGACAGAACATTGTCTCACAGAATCGCAGCACAACTGCACCACCTGCTGCTGTGCTGGTGTGAGTGCAGTGACGGGTGACAGGTGAAGGAGAGTGCCCACTTACAATTGTATTAATAGCATTGCCATCCACAGAATCTCCCAGAACATTAATGGCAACCAAAGCAACCTGAAATCATAAACAGATGTTGGTGAGGTGGTTGGACAAAACAAAAGTAAGAGGGGAAAATAAACAAATCAGTGCATGTGACATATGGGTGGGTGCAGGACGGTTAATAGTGGAATCCTTTGAGTGTAAAGGGCAAGACTGGTGATATTCGATATCTTTATTACCATCAACAAATCACTTGAAAATGCTCAAACCAACAAACAAGTATCGACTGTGTTGATGCTGTGTCACAGAGCACCATTGTTCAAAAAAACACATCAATGAGCGATATTGTTGATGGAACGCTCCTTTCGCTTAAAATGAAAACATGCTGTTGTTTATTTTGAGTCAAGCCCACATAAACTGTCATGCTGCTGTAAATACTGATTAAAAGATAAGTTTCCCCCAAAATGTAAGTTTAGTCACTATCTACTCACCCCCTATCTACATCACCTAAGCTGTACGGAGCAATTTCATGTTTTCTTTCAGTTTTTGTTTCATGTTTGAAACAAGCCCCTGTCTACTTCTGATGTTAAGGCGTATGCTGCAGCGCTGTTTTGCTGTGAAGCCCCACAAATGATTTGTGATTATAAAACGTCAGCCAAAGGTCCAGTGGCATACGGGTGAGTAGATAATGACTGAATTTTCATTTTTGGTTGAACCGGCACATGTGTATTAATCTGCAGCTGAGAGTCAGTAAAATAAATGATTATTCTACTAATCAGTTCAGCACTATTAGAAATGAAAATGCAAATCAGCTGATGGTATAATTAGCCAGATGATGTTCAGAAATTAATGTATACAATATTTCAAAATGAATCCCCACGATTTGATATCTGACGACTTTTATCAAGCTGCCTACAGAACACAAAATGCAGTTCTGCTCAAATTATCCATACTGTTTCTATCAGCTGCGTTTAAAGTCCAATCTAAAATGCTCTCATCTCACCACAACACATCACAATAATAATACCCTTAACTATTATCTGAGAGGGGTATGCAGACAGATGGCAGGCTAAGCTTGTTGCTTTTTCCTCATGAAAGAATGTAACCAAATTAGCTATGGAGTGCAACACCATCGCTACCACTAACAGAGTACCTGATTGTACTGATTGTAACGGTTGACATGGTTCCTGTGGAAGGTTATTCTCAGGTATGTTCCAATGACATCTACATGGACTGACTTCAGCTCCCGTGCTTTGAAGCCTGTCTTCTCATTGTCGGACAAAGACACATATCTGTGGTGAGAATACAGAGTTGCTGTTCAGACAAGACATACAAGACCACAATTATATTTTACATGGTACATTATTCTATCAGTGTGGGGTAACTCATACTAGCTGCTTGGTGCAGTGGGTGGCACCTGTGTAAGACATGGGGACCAAGTTGTATTCCAGTGCCTTGGTTAGGGTGGTTGACAGGCGTATTGCTTATTGCTAACAAATGCATGTATATCATCCGCCAGAAACTCCCTACTTTCCTGATTAATCCTTAGATGTCCAAATGACTACCACAAAGATTGCCTGTTTGCACCTCCTTCATGGTATGGTTGGTTAAATACAAAATCAAATCCAGATTAGAGGGCCAAAGCTACACACATGGCTGCAAGTCAAAACTGAGCCGCAGGTTCTGCAGTCTCACCCCAGTCTGCGAAGCTGCCCAGGGGTGCTAGTTTCAGGAAGGGCATCTCCAATATGGAACTCCACCTTGGCTGGGATCAGGTACTGGTGGGCCAGCAGCTGCAGCTTCCTCACCCTACTTCTCTCCACCAGCTGCAGGGTGATGTGCTGAGGGTAGGAGCACTGTCTGCAGAGTATTTGATTCAAACAATGTTGAGTTACAGTTCAGTTCAATAAAAAAAGGTTTGTATTGCTTTCAGAACTTTGGAAGACTTTAAGTTGCTATGAAGTAATGCAGTATGCTTTTAAAAGTACAGCACTACATTAACAATGTACCTGTTGGATCTCCAGCCATTGACTGTGGGTGCATGGACCATGAGTTCCTTGGCACTAAAGTTGTCCTCATGACTTGAAGAGTTGACCACAATGAATCCTATCTTTCTGGGCATCTCTCTGATGGACACTATTACAAGACAAACATTTGAATTAGAGAAAATTATGGATTTTAAGATGATGTTGATTCAACAATTATTATAATTATCTTTATTTGTATAGTTCCAAACTGAAATCATGCCAATAACAGACTACTTTTGTGTCCAGGTAGTGTCCTTGTATGGGTGCTTATGTTCAACATTTGAGAAATTTAGCAACTTTTTTCTGAATGCAAAACTACTTTTGTTAAACAAAACAAAAATTCCAAAGCAAACTAATGAAAAAAGGCTTCTCAAGTATTGTTCAGCACTAGTACTGATTAAAATTCACGACCACATTAGATAGATAGATAGATAGATAGAAATACTTTAATGATCCCAGACTGGGAAATAAAACTAAAATTATTAAATAATAATAACAATAATTATAATAATAATAATATTATAAAGTGTTTTTCTTAAAGTGGGGGTCCCTGAGAAAGTTCCACAGGGTCCCCAGCAAAAAAGGGAAATAATTTAATTAAAAAACAGTAGCTCACAAAAAGTCATGATATACTGCATTAGGGTGAACAACCTTACTATAAATCCATCCATGAGTAACAAAATGACAGAGGGTACAACTATTTGGTCATGTGTTTCATACACTATCAGTAATAAAACATCTAGAAGCAGCAATCTTATTACATGAGGGACCCCTGGTCAAAATCTTCTAATCGTCTAATTTGTTTTAGTTTAGGGGCTCCTTGCCTTACAAAGAAGTTTGAAAATATGTTCTACAACACTGTCTCAGCACGTTGACCATTTAAAGCACTTACAAGTAAAGGCAACGTTGAATATTTAGCAATAAAATCAAAACTATTAAAAGTCACACATTCGCTTGGACCAAAAGATGCTCAAGAAACGTGTCAACAATTAGACAGCAATTAGTGATTTTCACACAAAACAGAAAAGGAACAATATATTTATTTTAGACTATTAATATATTTTAACAATAAAAGATGTACTATCAAACAACCTGAGATTAGGTATCAGTGTTCTGTTTTACTTTCTTCATTTATGTGTACTGAATGTAAGTCATAGCTGTAAGTACAAATCCAAGAGGCTTAAAGATTTGTTAAAGGGTTTACCTACAAGGTAATTTATTCGTCATTAAAGGACACAAGGTTGTATAATGAAATGAGAGTTTGTAAACACTTTCAAGCTCCACAAATTGCACAACATATGTACAATTATTAATACACAAATATTAATAAACAGTGCCTCTTTAGAAGGGTCTTCAGGGTGTATGCAAACTGCAGTAACAAGGTTGTGATCATCATGTGGTCGGCATCTTCATTTTAAAAGGTAGACATCTGGCAAACACTGCCCACCAACTTTGACTGTGTGTGAGCACGCATCGACGTGAGTCCTGTAGTCGTGAGCTCTGTCGGCTCAGAACAAGGTTGAGTGCAACAGCTTGATCTGACATGTTGTGGTAGAGAGACAACAGCCTATGATTTCACGGCATTTTGCCCAATTCCTGTTCCCGCAACCAGACATCAGCCAGGAGCTGCCTTAAACCCAACTGGATTAGCATGGCTCTTCTCCCGACTCTCCTCCTCCTCCACTGGGGCGGTCCAGTCGGACTCAAGACACAGAGGGCCGCTGATCTTCTTTCAAAACATCCGCTGATGAGGGCAGCACTTCTGCCATAAGCAGTACGTGTTTCAGCGACAAACCCGAAACCAAACTACGGTTAAACCCCCCCCCCCAAAAAAATGTAGCATAATTTGGAGGAGCTACCGGCCGTTGCCATAGCAACCTCCAGCAAGCTCATACCTCTATAGCACATGACAGAAAACATTCAACAGTTACTGCACTGAGTTCTGAGCACGGTAATGGTAAGCTGTGTTTTGCCTGAGTATGCTCAACCCCCTTGGACAGGACAGAGGGTTCCTTCATGCTGGCTTGAACTTGTTGGGCAGGGGGTGTAAGCTAACTGTTAACTAGCCAACACAGCTAGCCTTACAATAAACTGTTTTCTTAGTTAAGGTATTTTACCTTGCCAAAATCCAATAAGTGCCCTGACAACGGTCATTCGTTATGTCCTACCCTTTGTTGATATACATTTTCGAGTAAATAAAGGTTTTCTTGCGCGTATTTCAAAGATATCTTACCACGGACATCACCGTAATCTTGACAGCTCGTAGTCACATCTCATCTCCATAACCACCGTTGACAACTACCAGCACGGACATGCGCAATGGATTGCTGTCAAAGCAGTTTCATTTACGTACAAGTCGATTTTGACATCAACTGCCATTTTTTTTTAAAAGCACCCTGAACATATATGGTCGTATTACGTTTTTAACTGCACGCCAAGACCATTTCCATATCGTTAGATATCCAAAATACATGTAAATAAGTGTTTTCTCACAACTTCTTCCTGGTGCTCGGGCGGAGCTGAGCCGGAAGTAAAATATTTGGCTCCAAAGTAAAGGTATCGCATGTAGCAGTAACTACAAAATGACTTGCTCTTGCAGTATTACAGTAAATCTACAGGGCATTCGCAAGCATATTAACACAAGATTTTAAAAAAATGTGCCACACATGAATGCTCCGGTGCACAGGTCTCACGAAAACAGCTCATAATTCTGTAACCACTAGGTTTTAATGTAGTCATTCTTACACGTTTTTTTTAAATTATGTTTTAATAATTGTTTGTTTAGGCAGGCATGTGTTATTATTATTATTTGTATCGTGCTCCAACATGTACGCCCCGGACATAATTTATTTTGAAATATTAAAAACGGATGTCGTGCATTTTATTGTCTTGGCTGTCTTGGTAACTTGTGTCTCGCGGCATGGATGACATGGAGGAATGGCCAGAAATAGAGAAAGCAGCGGCTGGAAAGAGGCGTGAACTGGTTTTACAGGGTTCAACTGTCGACGAGAGGATTTCCTCTAACGGGGGGCTCACCTCGGCCATCTACTCCCTCACTCTGCTGAATTATCTGGAGGTTAGCCAGTGTCCGAGCTTGACAGAGATCCACGAGGACATCCAGCATCTGACCAACCTCCAGAGCCTCATCCTGTGCCGGAACAAGCTAGCCTCCGTCCCGAATGTCGTCGGCAGCCTCAAGTCCCTGAAGGTCCTGGACCTTTCAGTCAACAACCTTAGGGTTTTACCAGAGGAACTCACTCAGCTGAAGGAGCTCAACACCCTCAATGTGAGCTGCAACAGTCTGGAGGTCCTGCCGGAGGGACTGAGTCGGTGCACCAAGCTGTCCAACATCAACATCTCCAAGAATCACATCACCGGCTTCCCCGCTGACTTCTACTCCGAGAAACTGGATCTGCTCAGCACACTGGTCGCCTCGGACAACGCCATCGACCAGCTGAGTGGAGATATTCACAAACTAGCTGCTTTAAAGGTCGGCCGGACTTCAACCCCAGACCTGTGTTTAATGACCGAAATACACACAAACAGTACGACGTTTTTAAAATGTCGGTACACCATCTTGAATTTGGCATAACTTGATAGAAACTCCATACACAAATCAGCTATTCTGTATCAATCATGTCATATCACAGTGGCGATTTTCGCTTAGGAAAATGTTCAAGGGCGGATTAAATGTACACTGAATTTAAGAGGAGTCGTCAGTGTTTATAGTGTATATCTTAAATTATAGCTAACAAGGTTTCACATTTGTTGATAGGCAATGAAGAATTAAAATATCCGTTTTTTTAATAGAGTTTGGTGGGTACCCTCCAAACAAACATAGTCTTGTCCACCTCTTCTCATAGTGTGGTCCAGGGGTCCCCTGCAAATAATTCACTTTCAGTGTTATTCCATAAGTGACACCATGATTGAATTTGACTATTTTGGTCTTGATTTGAATACACTTTATGTTTTAAAACATCTTAAAGCATAATTTGTATTAAATGGGGACCATGGGTTCAATTCTTATCAAATGGAGGTCTGTTCATCTCATTTTGTAAGTTTAATGGTCCTCCTTGATGTGAAGGAGTTACAACACTGCCGCTTTACATGACACCTACAACTTTAGGACTAGCTAATGCTCTTCTCCACTGTGCCAAACTCATCTTGTGCACTATGTTTTTGCTCTCCTCCAGGTGCTCGATCTTTCCAACAACAAGCTGAGCGAGATCCCCTCCGATCTCAGCGACTGCCCCAAGCTTAAGGAGATCAACTTCAAAGGCAACAAGCTGAGCGACAAACGACTGGAGAAGATGGTCAACGGCTGCCAGACCAAGTCCATCCTTGACTACCTCAGAGGAAAAGGGAAAAGGGAGGAGGGAGGTGAGGCGGACGGGGGTCGCAACGCAGACAAGGGGAAAAGGCAGCAGCAGAGGAAGAAGAAGAAGGTGGCAGAGGAAAAGGATGAGATGGAGGAGCTGAACAAGATGGTGGTGAGGGTTCTCCATGTGTCAGACTCTGCCACAGCACTCACAGTCACAGTGAGCGCAGAGGTGAAGGATGTGCGACCGTACTTGGTGTGCTGTGTGGTCAGAGGCATGAACCTGAAGTCTGGGAATGCGCTCAAAAGGTTCCTGGTGGCCCAGGTAAGGCAGCCTATATCGGACCATTTTCTTGTCACACAATTAACAAGATAACGACGTGTCAGTGTTGTCCCCAACTAAGATTCACCTGTTTGTTTTTTAGACAAAGCTTCACGATGACTTGTGCGGTAAGAGGACCATCGCAACCATTGCCACTCATGATGTGCAGCTTCTCAAAGCTCCCCTGATTTATGACGTCAAAATACCTACACAGCTGAAGGTACGTTCACACAAATAGGTTGGATAATTATTTTCAGATTTCAAACAATTTGCTATGCCAGCCAGACATTCCACATCTATCCTATTCAGTGATCAAAAAATAAAAGAACCAGAGACAAAAGTCTTGTGTCTTTCTGTTGCTATGTGCTCTTAGAAATGTTTGAATTTCTCAATTTGTTGGTGAACACAATGTGTGTTAGATTGCGTCTCTGGGTCGGAAGGAGATGACCGCTGTCGAGCTGATAAGACACCTTCAGCTGGAGGCTGACGAGCTGAGGAAGCAGAAGAAGAGGCAGAACGTGACTGGCCTCCACAAGTCAGTACGACTTATGAATTCTCTTCACAGCTCGAGCTTTGCTTATGTCGGGGGAAGTATTTGGAAAGATCCTCATTGAATACAGGCTGTCCAGGGTGGATATTTTGGGTTAAAAGTCTGTTAATTATCAAGACATCGTGATATATATTGTTATGATTGAACACATGAGGGCAGTATAGGTATGTTGGTCCGCAGCTTTAATCTGTAGGTCAACCTCAATGTTTAATACGCAATAGGTGGGAGTGGCTCATGAAGCTCAAATTGTGTCTTTATTAATTCTGTATTTAAATAGCTGATTATGATAATTGACAAAATACTAACAGTTTAACTACGCAGGAAGATAGACTAGTCAGGAACATAAAACAAGTACTTATACTGTACGATAGAGCTGAAATGATTAATTGTAGTTTAAACTATTTTGATACTATTTTGATTAATTGTAACAGTCATTTCAAGAGCAAAAATGTCAAACATTCGCTGGTTTCAGCTTTTTAAATCAAAGGATATGCTGCTCATTGTTATTTATATTGAATGAAGAGTCTTTTGGTTTTGGACTGTTGGTTGGACAAAAAGAAGCTATTAGAGACATCACTCTGTGCTCGATAATGAAAGTAATCATCATTTGCAGCCTTAATTGACAAGCTCAGTGTTCCACATGCCAAGTGAAACCTGCGTTTTATCATTTTTTTGAAGTTAATCACATAGAGAATGTTGTTTTTTTGTTGCAGATACCTGCAGATTCTTCAAGGAAAAACACACTACCCCTGCCTCGTGGATGCAGAGGGACATGTGATTTCATTCCCACCCATTACCAACAGTGAGAAAACCAAGGTGTGTATGTATGTTTTCTACCTGGTTATTATGATTGTGTCCTCTCATAAGAGAGCATTTCATATGAAATCCGCTCATACACTTGAATTGATGTTAACAGATCAAATAAATAGTGCATGTTGGTTTGTCTTTGTGCCACACTGACTTATTGTAGCCCACCAAGTCTCTCTGTGTTTCAAATGATAACATGATCGGCTGATTGTCCTTAACAGATCAAGAAGACGACCAAAGAGTTGTTCCTGGAGGTGACGAGTGCAACCAGTCTGCAGACCTGTAAAGATATCATGGATGCTCTGATTGTAGTAAGCTTCACTTTATAGTTGTAACATCAATATCTTTCTTCACTGAGTCTGGACCTTTGTTGTAGCTAATCATATGAAAACCAGAAATCATGAAGATGCCACTTTGTTAGATGATCTGTAACTTTTTAAATAATCTCAATTATTCACCAGTTTTAAGGTAATGTTATGTAGAAGATTTGTGTTGCAAGAGGAAAGGTCACTGTGGCCTGTTTGGCCTGATGGAGTCTCTAAAAAAACGTGATCCTAAGTTGATCACAGGATCCACAGCTACTTTTAATGTGTCTAATGCTTGATGGTACAACTTGGTGCTGGTGGTCGAGTAAATGGGCCCGCCACAGCCGATGCTGGACCCTGTCTCTTGGTGGTGTACATAGTCAAACCTTGGAGAAATTTTCAAATGGCGACAAAGAAAACAACTTTCATGGTCTCGCAGTTCTTAGGACTTCTGTTTTATTTTTTTGAGAGTCCTCTAAATTGTGCTTTAAAGGACATTCCCTGTTTCATTACAGAAAATGGCAGAGTTGAACAAGTTCACAGCCGAGCACCAGGATGAGGCGGGGTCAGACGGGGAAGGGGGCGGCCCACCAGAGCTGGCTG
The DNA here is from genome assembly GCA_903131615.1 of Diplodus sargus. NCBI lineage: Eukaryota > Metazoa > Chordata > Actinopteri > Spariformes > Sparidae > Diplodus > Diplodus sargus. The sequence goes on from CAEMYA010000117.1 coordinate 3,045,796, forward strand.
CCAGCAGTGAGACCTCCAGCGAGCTGATCATCCAGCAGGTCCGAACAGTCGACCAGGACGGGAACCTGAAGGTGGTTTACCCGTCAAAGACCGACCTCTCCACAGACGTCAGCAACTTGACCGTCGTTTGGTAGTCAGGCTGCTGATAACCACTGATGTTTACACTCACTCAAATGCTAAATGAAGTCACTGAAACAGATTAAAATTGTAGGACTTTAAGGCTAATTTTGACAGCATGAAACAAAAGTACATCCCTTTACTTCAGGGAGCGCAGGAAATCTGATCCTAATAGGATTTTTCTGTGATTAAAACAACATCCAACATTAGTTTGATTTTTTGTTAAAAATAAGTGATGCCTGATGATGAATGTTAACATTTGATTCATGTGCAGCTTTTTGAACCACATGTTGTTCTTTAATCCATCTTACCGCTTCCTCAAAGGATGATCAACATGACTAAGTGTATGTTCATATATCCTTATTTTTGTATTATTTACATACTGAAAACCACTTGTCTGTTGGTAAAATTTATTTTATTCAACTAACATTGACTTTAACTCTGGACTCTTATCAATTATCTGTCCTCCGGGAAGATTTGTATGGCTATTTATCAATTTATCAAGTATTGGCATTTTCCCTTTAAGCAGCAGCAAGTAATGTATGAACTACACATTAAATATCCTCCTGTTTCATTCTTTGTATGTCATGTGTCTCCAAGAATATCTGAGTGGAGAAATCACCGAAATCGTTGAACTCCATAGCAACCTTTATGGGTCAAACTATTCCCTGTTGGTGCTCTGGTGGAGTTAAATGTCAGAAATAGGATCCTGCCGTTGTTTTGTTTTTTTTGCAGTTTTTTCTCGCCAGTGGACAAAATTACAAACTGACAGGTATACTTAATGCACTGCAGGTTTATTGGGATATGAATGAAATTTCAGCATGCTCACACAGAGTGAGTTGGATCCACCAGAGGATCTGCAAAAGAACAGACAGATTTCGATTAAAACAAATAATCTAAAACGAGAATTCACCCCTAAATCAAAAATACATATTTTTTTCCTCTTCTCTCATGTGGTGCCATTTATCCATCTAGAATGTTTGCCGTTCTTCGGAGATTTCTGCAGTAAATATGGCTGTCTTCTCTCGAATATAATGAAACCACATGGCACTTGGCTTGTGGTGCTCTAAGCACCAATAACCCAACAGCAGTGTCTCTTTCCAGAAATCATGAACCGATTACTCAAGATAGTCCACAGACCTTGTTAACAGTTGAATGTAGAAACTGTCGAACTACACCTGCCAATCTTATCGCTGGTCAGAAGGAAGCGTTCATCTATTGCATGTAATTAATGTTTACATCATGTGCGAGGCCCAAACACAAGCCTCTTGTCCATGAGCAGATTTCTAGCATCAGCGCCGTAATATGAAAAAAATGAAACAGTTCCCACATTAAACTGCCCCGAACACGGGCACTGGGTTATCTTGACTAAAAGTGACGTGATTTACTGTCGGAGTCATTGCTGTTGAGTTTTTCAAATGCATCTTTCAGTTAAGTGAATAGAGTTACAGTCAAGAGTTGGCAGACATCTCAACGGAAGATATCTCCAAAACTCTTCAACTCACACCAAAACAGTCTCCCTTACTATCTTACATTGCACTACAGCTGAGATGATATATATCTATTTGTGATGATAGATATCTTTTTGAATCGTCACTGTAAAATGTTTCTCTTTTTTGTTTGGAGTTGGCTGTTATATCAGCAGCATGCTAGTGGAAATATCTCCACATCATGTTATTGACACAGCACAATGGCCTTTAAGATACTTACATTCACATACGTAAGCCACCTCCAGGTACTTGTAAGTGCCGCCACAGGGATCACCAAACACTGAATTGCTGGCTGTGATGGTACAGCTGTTTTTGCCATTACAGCTGTGGACACAAGTGACACATTGTGTTTTTTTGAAAAAGGTAGCGATTATCAGTGTTACTTTCTTAAATTATTGTATGTAGAGCATGCAGCCGTACCTGTCAGCAACTTTGCTGGTGTGGCGTGAGCAGTGGACATTCTCAAGCTGAGAGGCAGGCCGCTTGTAGGAGCACGTGGTCATGTCGCGACGTCCATAGTCGGCGCCGTAGACGGATATGACCTGCCCTTCATCTGACAAGAAGGCAGAGAGGATGTGAATGTGGTCGAGAAGCAGGCAAACAGACGAGCTGTGAGTGAAATGTCATGTTTACATTGATCAAATTAATGTGAAAAAAACAACAATTGTAATCTTACCACAGTGCAGGTGTGCCACCGAGTGCTCACATGTAGCAAAGTGAACTGTCAAAGTAAGACGAATGAATCGCTTTAGATAATCACACTATAAAACATGCAGCTTTGCTTCACTGGCAGTTTGACGTGTGACTGACTTGCTGGGAGGCAGGTGTAGTTGGTTTCCAGGTATTTGTAGATGCCGTTACAGGGATCAGAGGTACGGACGACATTTAAGTTCAGCTCACACACCGTCTTGCCATCACACCTGTGGGAAAGAGAATGAACGTGTTTTAGCCCAATAAAGCCCGCTAAAACCAGAGTAGTGTAAACAAAATACTGTTGCAGACTTCACTATTTCATCAACACACTTTCTTTTGACAAATTTGACATTTTATAATTTTTTCACATCAGCAGGTGGAAGTTGTCATTGGCAGCAGTAGCCCTAAAGTTAAAAATGTTGTATTTTTACTCTTTTATCCCATTTAACGTGTACCTTCTCTTCAGGATGTCGACTGTGCCCTCTTGGTAGCAGTCCGTATTGGCGAGTTGTCCTCGAGGTCTGCCTGCACTGCAGGTCTCACTGTCTGTACGTCCATACAGTGCTGCCTGCACACTGATCACTCCGAAATCTGTGACGCACCCAGTGAGGAATTAAGAAACAAGGGCAGCAGGAAACGTTCTTTTAGTACCCTTCGTTGTATTTGTTTATGTGGAATAATATGATGTTATCTTTGTATTCTAAAGCCTCCGATTCTGTATAGTACATCCTGTATTCATACATCTGAAACTTTAAAAAAAAGAAATCTTGTTTGAGGTTATATATTTGTGGCTGTAGGGCATTGGGGATGGGGAGCTCTCTGCCTGCATCTTTTCTGGTTTTTAAAGTCCACAATGTTTAAACCAGGGGTGTCTGAACGTTTTGCCTCGAAGGGCAAAAACTGAAACCACGGGCCAAAAACAAACGGCTATTGTTTTGCACCAACTTTTGGCCTCACCCTACTTTGGGTGGGACTGGTTTAAACCAAGGGCTTGTCAACCAACGTTGAGCCAATTATTTGCAGGTTTTTATCCCAAACGACAACTCCAAACCCTCACCAGGAATCCTGTAAGCAGCAGGGCTGAACTTATCAGTGACGCTACCCTGTAATGTGACTGATAGGAGTGAAAGCAGAATGTTGGCTCCACGCAACTTATCATTGGCCACTTACTAAAATCCAGACAAAATGTGAATGTGTAATTCCTCAGATGTCTTGCGAAATGTGTCAGCACTGGTAGAGTGAGTTTATTAAGGCCATCAAACTTAATGTGGACATGAAGACTTGGAGAGTTCAGTCATACCGCAGCTCAGGCGCTGGACGTTGAAGCTGTCATCACAGGTGACAACTGTCTCTGTGGAAATGACTAAAACGACAAATACATACATGTAAGTTGAAGCGTGCTCATGCCGCAAACTCTGTGCAGAAAATAAACACAAGCGCTCTCTAGCATGCTCTCAGACATTTACCTGTAGTCATGGAGAGTGAACATGTTGCTGCCAGCACTGGAAAAGAAACGTCAAACAGTGTCAGCTAAACAGGAGCAACAGTTTAAAAACGTGTTAGTTTAAACCTTGAAGAATTTTTTTGGTATTCTGCTCTATCACAGAGCACAGCTTTATTCAAAATTGTTTGAGTATGTGTTAAAGTGTTAATATCATGAGACAATAGTGACTGTGGTATATTTTTCTTCACCTGTTACTGAAATCGTGATCCGTTTTTTGCACTTACAAAAGGCACACAAGTCATCCTAAAGTGAGAGGAGGGGAGGGGGGTTTTCATCCTCTCAAAAAACCCTTTCGACTATACACACAATAAAGCAACATTATGTAGAAATTGACAGTTTGTGCGATTTGGTGCCCCTCACAGCTTCTGGGTGCATCGACACAAATCCCAGGTCTGTAACAATGTGTCAAACGTGATGTAGGTGCTAACTACAACCAAACTCATTACATCATGTACACTGTAATATGTTCAAATCTTCTATCTCGAAGTAAACATGTATGTGACGCTGTGATCATTCCCCATTCGCACTGTTAGAAAACACTGTACCATCAACGTGATTTTGAAGCTGATATTTTCAGATATAAAAGTTACACATCTTATCTGGATCTATAATGGCAGTTTAGGGGAGCTTTCAGAGTAAAACCAAAAACTGCAACCGCAACACCTGGAGCAATTTTCTCCCAGTGATTACACGAGAGAAAAAAATGAAGTGCATCCACTCATAGTATTTGGACTGCATTAGAAGATGAATCAGAGTCCCGTCACCTGATTTGCATTGGTCACAAACAGCCGAAACCAATGGGAGGATTCTCTCAACACACCCGAAAGCTTAATCGCACGTATTTCTTCATATTTTCTCACTAATAAGGCTAGAGGAGGTGGGCTGGGATGTTAGACATTTAAAGTTAGAAATACAATCATAGACATTTTGGAGCTGTAACGTGCCAAACTGTAAACGACTTTGCTTGACAAAATATCGTTTTCTGAAGTAAGAAAAAAAAAATATTGTAAGCAAGGCATTCTTTGACAATCAAAGGGAATAAACATAATTTGACAAGGTTTACATCATATCAAATAGTATTCTCTGTGCTCTCTTTATGTGCTGGAGAATTGTACGTGCATTGCTCCGATTAAAATCATCGAATTGTAAAATGTGTGTTGGGTTAACTAAAATGATAAGACAGACAGGGATGCATTTGCCATTTTTAAGATATCTGCCCCCTCACAAGAACTATCAGATGGTGCACGCACACTGTCACTGATGAGTCCAACCAACATATATATCAATATTTTCCTTTAAAAATACAACTAACTTGAACTCCTTGAAAATACGGTTCTATTTGTCAGTCGGTCGTGTACTCACACAGAGCGGTGCTGAGTCTGAAGTGGAGCATGGTTTTTTTTTTTTGTTTAGAAGATCCAGCCAGAGACAAGCAGAAGGACTGATGGTGGCTGAAACAGACACACCGGTATTTATTCTGCTGCGCCAAAGAAACACTTTTTGTCTTAAACACAAAACAATGGCTCTACCTTGCGCAATTGCTGCCAACAATGAGAGAGGACGATTCTCTGGTTACAGAAATGCCACAAGGTGACACACGCAAAGATCCCCGAACAAAAGAGAAGTAAAGTTAGTTGACAGATGGCATTACAGAACTCACAAGACAGTTATTTACGTAATGCATCACTCCTTTGTTGATACATCTTCCTGTTAGGAGTGGGTTTTTCCAGACCGACAACGAACAGACTCATTCGTGTTTGTTTCAAATCATCAGTTGGATTTTTTTACCTTTCCTTCCTTGAATGAATCCTCCCTGTCGATGAGTCCTCTCCAGTCTTCCTAATGTATCTCTTTGCCCTCCTCACAGTGCCTTGCTCTGGGATGAAAAACACACTCCTGATGAACGAGGGGCTCAGCTTTTTAAAGTAGCTGCTGGAACATCCTTGAGGTTAATTTACGGTAATGTGGTTTGGTGCTGGGCAACTGACAAACAACTGTCAGCAAATGAAAAGATGTTGCAATGTTATTTTCTCTGAGGACTTCCTGGATATAGTCTAAAGCACCAATTGTTATCTTTTGAAAGAGTGTTACTGCTACAGAGGCCCTGTGGGGCAAGTGAGGACATTTATTTATTTTCTGATGATCAGTTTATTTAAGTGTGATCTAAATTGTATTCTCTCCTGACTGTTTGAATCATGTCATAAATATGAATTTCGATCTTTCTAAGTCCTTTAATATTTTAGAAATATTGTCCTGAATTTTTTTTTTTCATATTTTCAGAGATTACTTAAAAAAAAATTTCCCCCACAGAAAACGCCTCATCTGTTGTCTCGCTTTTAATTATGGGAACCAACACATTATGTCGCAGAGTCACAGATATGCAAAATTTAAGGCTAGTTTGTCACTTAAGAGTTAATTTAGCACAGCTGCTCTGTTGTTATTTGCTGTGCTGACTCAGCTATGTGGAGAGGCCTTAAAGAGACTAAAAAGGAGCTAAAATGGAGAGTTTCTGGCAGAGGGGGAATTCAGTGCTGCCGCACTGGATAGTATGAGCAAACTGATGTGTTTTTTGAGCATTTAGGCCTGTGAACCTATTCTAGTAGTGACCCAAAATTAAATAATACACCTGAAAGCAGAATAATATGTCTCCTTTACCATCACCAGTGGCCAACACCATAAAAAACAAAAAAAAACAGCCTAAGAGTGTATTAGTCTGTGTTCTTCACAGACGAGCTTCAGTAGGATGAAACAACAGCTTTGAGCTCCTTACATAAACATCTGTAAGACACATCCAGGTACTTGTAAGTGTTGAAACAGGGGTCTCCAAACACTGAGTTGCCTGCCCCGATAATACAGCTGTTCTTCCCATCACAGCTGTTGAGACAGATTGATGTTCGAATGCAGGCTTGAATGTGAGTTAGCTAGGACATATGAAATCTGGGAGTTTTTGAGAACAAGTCAAACAAAGTGGCATCTCTTGTGCTGGAATGAAAAAAACACTCTGCACACACTCAACCGAGGGGGTTAAACCGGTTCTGCAGTTTACAATAATGTTGTCTGAGTGCTGGGAAACCGACAAACAAATGTCAGAAAATTAACAGATGTTGCAATGATATTTTCTCTGAGGACTTCCTGGAGAACTCTGTATCACCAATTGTTGTCTTGTGTAAGAGTCTTACTGCTACAGAGGCCCCGTAGGACATTTTTTCTTCTTCTGACAAACAATTTTCTAAGTCTGATCTAAATTGTTTTCTCTCCTGAGTTTATGATGAGGATCTTTCCAAGTCCATGTATATATGGATATTCTTACTTTCAACGAAGTAGGTCATTTTTTTGTTCACTTGGTTTTAGACACAAAAGAAATACTGTCCTGAATTTTTTTCTCTCCTCATGTTTTCAAAGATGAAAACTAAAAGCTACTTAGAAAGATAATCCTTACAAAACCTTTTGTTTCCCACCAGTACTCAAGTCATGAACACAGGAGAGAAAACAATTTAGATCAGACTTATACAATTGATCATCTTTAAAAAGAAAAACCTCACCTTCCACACACTGCAGTGAAGCTTCAGACGAATCTGGTACTCTAGATCTGATAGAATTCATGAAGCTTATAAGTTAGAATAATGAAGAGCGAATTGTGAAATGACAACATTACACACACTCAAAAAGACAAGGCTGGGAGTGGCGCTCTGATGAATCACTGGCTATTAGAAGTTATTCCAAGCATACAGAAAAGAGAAAATACAGTTCATGTGAAGTTACAATAATATTGTGTGAATTTGTGCATTGCTGTAAGCTTTGTCTCATAGAACATTGTCCAAACCTCAGACAGACGACAATGAAAAACCTGGTAACGCTGACTACAGCGAGCGTCTGTGCTCTGCTATCGTACACTCCAGGAAAAGCATTGTCGCTTCAGTGTGCCTTGGCTGCCACAGCAAGCAGCAAGCCTACAGTGACCAATAAGAAATGGAAGGAGTGTTATGAGACACCAAATCTCATGCTCATTTCGACCAATGGTCCCTTTGAAGGGAAAATCCCTGTCCAATCACCTGAGGTTGGTCTGTTTTGTCAGTAAAAGTGTAATTAAGGTGGCTGATGGTCCGATGGGGCATATTTTGTATGAAATACCTCTTGCCTATCATGTCTGTAAGACACAAGGACAACTCAGCTGGAACAATGCCTACTGACATGGAAGATGTTGGGGGGCCCACTGAGTCCAAGTCCGAGTGGGCACCATGATTATGAGCTGCACATCTAGTAGCTCCAGGCAAACACCATTTTGCTCCAGTAACTTTAGATCATAGCATACTGTTTGTTCCCTTGTACTGTTGTGTCAACTTGAATTTCCCGTACGAGGGATCGATAACGTTATCTTGAGTTGTGAAATGTGTGGCAGGTGAAGAGTTTCAGTCATTTTCAACCCATGTTACGCATTAAAGTTTATTAGAGAGAAACAGAGAAATGTAGCCAGTAAAGAGAGGTGTTTCAAAAACGACCTCACACAGTTGCAGTCAGTGGAAAACCAATTTAAGCACATTACAAGGCCTACGCGATCTTCTATGAGTGGCGGGTTTCCAGTACAAATAAGGCCCTGACAGTGAATCACTTGCAGTACAGTTAAATATATCTTCTGGAGTGATGAGTGGGTATTAAAACATAATCGTTGTTTGAATTTTGATTAATTCAGCTTCTCTGGTGAATTATTTGTCCAACTTTAAGAGAGAAAACTGGGCTCAGAGTCAACAGTCCAAAGCCGTGCTATAAGTTTAATGCTAACATGCTGATGTTTCGCAAGTATAATCACTATGGTCATCATGTTAACATGCTAACATTTGCTAATAGACCTTTTTCACAGCAGTTTTTCTTCACTTGGAATAGTCGGTAAACACATTACTAATGACATTAATTTATATGTATGGCAAGTGTTTTGTCATGTTGGGTTAATTGGGACCTGATGATGGTGTCAGTGGACTGAAATTCATTAAATTCATAAAATGATATTTTACTTGACATTTGAGCTATATTGAGGAACTGGTGAAAAAGGTAAAAAAGGAACCAATGTTTTCACTGTTCCCCACATACGTAATAGGCTACCATGGACTCCACTTCCACATGAGAAATGTCATGGTGATGTTCTTGTCTCGTGACTTGTTAAAGTGTTTAGATGGTTTGCAGCTTAGGATATTAAATATAAACCTGTGTTTGAAACAGTGATTGACAAGCAAACATTTCTAATTTCACGGACACCTCTGCAAATATAAGTTCAATCTAAAAGCTCGAGTCTTCCATGACTCACAGACACCATCTACTGTCTCGTAAAGTACACGATTGTTTTACTTACATTTGTCATCAGCCTCACATACTGTAACTCAGCTGTAGCACACACACAGCAACACTAGCATGCTTATGTATAATAGCAACAACTAAAAAAAGTAGCATTTGAAATTTGTTCACTTACAGTGAAGTGTAAACACTTACACTGCTGATGGGTTGACATTAATGTCGGGGTAAAGATATGTTTAAAAGCTGTGTGCCTCTGCTTGACTCCTACCGAGTCAATTTACAGTCATCCCTCTCGTCCACCTCCATTTTCCTCAAATAACTTTTAAAAAATCCAGTTTTCGTACAAAATCAGTATAATTAAGACACATGACATAAAAATCAGCAAGGCATTTCACAATGATTGTCTATTCTTAAACACTGACAGATGCTTTGTCTTGATAAGACAAAAATAATATATAGAAAAAACAACCTGAGCCACATTTTCTACAAGATGTTAATATTTTCTTACCAAGATGACACCGAAACACACAGAGTTCATTGAGAAAATAAAGGACATGTAAAACAAATAAGACATGATTTTCTCCCTAAAAGTACAACCAGAATTTAACAAATACATACGCTTCACAAATCTGCTAAATCATAATCCGAAACAATTACAGTCATGCCCAACAGCACTGGAATAGACTGAGACTCGCTCAAAGTGGAAAAGCGGGACATCTTCCGCTGAACTTTGCTGCTATGCTTGGGCTTGAAAATAAAGAAGCTTGCGGAGGAAATTGAAGGAACCGGGCATCTGCTTGTAGAGCCCCTTCGCAGAGTTCTGGGAGACTTCGTGGTTAACCTGGAAACAAGCACAGGCAATAATCACATGTGTCCTTTTGAATTTAAAAGCTCTGAATAGTAAAGGGCATTCAAGAGAGCCACAGCTAGCACAAGCTCACCATCATCAACATCGTGACCAAGTCATCCGTAGCAGCGTTTTCATCAAGAATACGGTCTAGTGTCTCGACGTACCAGGAGCCCGACTGGGTGTCTCTCCAAGAAACATAACCTGCACTCACAAAAGCAAAGCGGCATTACGAAGACATAAGGGTCAGGTTGAGCCCATCCATACCTCTGGCTGAGTTATTAGAATGAGCACAGATGTGTGAATGCACCGCAAACACACCAGGGAAAGTGGAGTAGGACACCAGAATGTCACTCGGGGTCGGCAGCGTGGGTATGGCGTCCAGCTCATCGGACGTGCTCAGGGAGTCGCTGCTGGACGACGTGGGAATGGCGTCCGTCTGATCATCTGCTCCGCCGATGGATGGTTCGACCTCATCTGGGGACACCTCAAAGCCTGTGTCTTTTTCGCCTCGGGAACGAGCACAAATACTTCCCTGTCAGTTCCCAATTGAGTATTTTTAAAGGAGTCATTCAACAGTACGTTCAGGATTAGCTACCTCCTCCGCAAGCCTGGATGAAGAACAGTTTGGGTTTGCCCTGCAGAGACGGACAGTGCTGGCCGTTGAGGTAGTTTGTGATGTACTGGACCGGGACATGCTGTCCGTCCACACCGAACACGGCGCCGGGGAAGCGGTTGTGGCTCACCTGTAAACAAAGATATGAGCTTTCATTAGGTCTCATAAGTCATCTGGACTCCAGACTCCAGCAGGTCATAGATACAGAGGTGATTGCATTTTATTACACATTGATATCCTGACATAGCAGGTGTAATAATCAGCCATGTCATACCTCAGTGCCGTGTGACAGCATGATGACCACACAGCAGTCATACTGTGAATGATCCTTCTTAGATAAACCTGACAGCTCGTGCTTGATTTGCTGAAACGCAGAGAGGACTGTTAGCTTTTCCAAGCAGGAGCTCAACTCAAAAGGTTTGCACGTGGTTTTCCCTTCCGAGGAGCGGGATTCTCACTCTTTGCTTCAGGTTCGTCTTGACGTCCACGATAAAGTTCAGCGCCTTGAATCTGCTCTCCAGCTTGTCGCAGTCTATGTTGGACCCCCTGCGATTGCTGAGCTCGCTCTGGGGGTCAAACTCCACGTTGTTTATGATGAGGCAGTGTCCGCACGGGCTGGCGTCCATTTTATAGCTCTGACGCACACATAGACAACGAAAAAGGAAGCAGAGAAGGTGATTTAATTAAGACAATTTGCATCGACGGCAGCCTCTGTCCTTCTGTTGCTGATCAAAATGCATGATAAATAAATGGTGCTCACCTGGATGCTGTCCCGGCGACGTCTGCCTTGGGGCCTTAGTCTGTACTCCCCCTCAGGTGCTGTGACATAAGCATCAATGTGTATAGGCATCACTGAACTTATCAGACTGTGACCAAAATGTAAATAAATCGCATAGCTTACATGGAGTGGGAGTAGTACTGGGTCTCGGCATTGGATAGACAGGGACATCGTCTCTTCTTTGCTTATCCACATCCATTGGAGAGGCTGTAACAGAGAACAAACAGCACATATGTGGGTAATACATGACACCCTTAAATCATTATTATCCAGGTCCATGTTTATGGATAGTTATGCCTTTATTATTCATTACATACGCCACACTGTGACACACTTACACACTGGGAGAGGCTGGAGAACAGGGCGAACAGCCTGAGTGGGTGTAGAGGGCTGTAGCTGGACTGTTGGGGCTCCATTCCTCAGCAGCTCTGCCAGACTGTGCTGCCCTGTCTCCTGGAGGCACTGCAGAAATAATGGAAAGGCTCGACTCCCACGGGTCTCCAAGTCCACGACTAACTTTCTGGCCTGGTCGCGCCTGGTCGCACAGCTCTGACAGGAGACACAGTAACAGGTGTGTTACCACCTGACCGGTGTATTGTTGCGCCAACAGCAGGCGGGGTCAACCTTAAACTCGAGGTCTTACCTTGATTTCATCGAGCATGTCTTGGGTGAAAACGCCCTTTTCAATAAGGCCATCGTAGAGGGTTGAAGGGTCCAAATTCGTGGCGAGATTGATCCTGTTGCGTTGGAGAATCTTCCTGTGTCTTTCCTCCATTCAAAACAAACGCCCCCAGTGAGCGAGACGGAAAATATCGTAAAAATTGTGTCTAACGACTTTTTTCACGATTTCAGAGTCAGTCTGTTTCCCAAAAATGATTCAACGCGCTTTGTTAGAGGGAACAGACACCGTGTTCCTCTACAAATATCACAAGTTTCCTTTCCGCGTCTCTTGTTTGTGCTCGGCTGCGTTCGCCATTTCCTTGTTTACATCACCGCTGTCTGTGATTGGTCCATTGAGAGAGTACGGAGAGAGAAAAATAACAGGGTGCGTTTGATTTATCTTACCGCGTACCGCTGCCACGCGGCCTGCCTGCCTCCATACGTTCAAACTAAACGTCAGGGCGCGACGAGGGGTTAAACCGAACACACACAAATGGAGCCTTGTTTATCATCAAATACTCAATCTCCCAAAATGACTTTCGATGCTGGACACCTCCCCCTCTACTCCTGCTTCGCAGCAGCAGGTTGTCAGCTCGTCCTGAGGGGAGGAACTGTGGGATGCTGTTGAACACACCCTGCCCTTTCCGCTGTCTTTTCACATCAGCGTTAACCAACAACCTGAAGAGCGTTAAAAGCTACATTCAATATGTGGCGTAGCACCGGCTGAGCGCGTCTGCTTCAGGTGAATGGGAACGTAGAGCTGTTGCGTTGAGACAGACAGCTAGCAGTTGTAGCAACGTAACTAACCCTAATGTTAAAAAAAAAAGAAAAAGAAAATGCGTAAACGTTTTTATCCTCGATGTATAACATTAATACCACAGCCTAGTGAAATGTCAGCAGGACTATTGTATTGGTATGTCTGTTGTTGTAGCTGACATGCCTAGCTCGTCTAGCTTCTGGAGTTAGCATGCTATAATGCCACCCTGTTTAGCTCCCTGCTTGTCTTCATCATTATGAATCATTACAAGGCTAACGTCAGTGTGGAGGAAACGCTGTCAGCTAAAGGCTGTGTCATCGTTTCAGGTCTGAGCACTGCTCTGATGTGTTGCTCTTGATGGTGATAGTTCTGCTAATGTGTCTCAGGTAGCTGTTATGGCAGGGTCGAAGATGTCTGTGCCACTGGCTGTTGTGGTGATCCTCCTGTCGGTGCTGCTGGCAGGAGCAGCCCATGCCGGGCCTGAGATAGACCCATACAAAGTCTTAGGAGTGACCAGGAGTGCAAGCCAGGCCGAGATCAAGAAGGTCTACAAGCGTCTTGCAAAAGAATGGTATATATTTCTCATAACACTGATCTGTTTTTATTAATATTAGTATTATAAGTATTATTTTATTGTTATTATTTTTTAAATCAACATTCACATGTTAACTAATGAGCATCCTCTTCTCAAAGGCATCCGGACAAAAACAAAAATCCAGGAGCCGAGGACATGTTCATCAAGATCACCAAATCTTATGAGGTGAGACATTTTCATTTATTTCAAGCTGTAAGCTGGAATGAAAGCCAGTAGCATACGTATGTATGTGAGGAAGATGTCCACCATATTGACATGGGCTCTTCCTCAAATCTAGATCCTTTCCAATGAGGACAAACGTGCCAACTATGACCGTTACGGCCAGACAGACGACACCCAGCCGTACGGCGGCGGTCGCTATGGTCATCGCCATGACAACTTTTACTTCGACGAGTCCTTCTTCAACTTCCCCTTCAACAGCAAGAACCACAGGGACTTTGCTGACAGCAAGTACATATTGCACTTCAACCAGTATGTCAACGACGTGGTGCCAGACAGCTACAAGAGACCGTACCTGATAAAGATCACCTCTGACTGGTGCTTCAGCTGCATCCACATCGAGCCTGTCTGGAAGGAGGTGGTGCAGGAGATGGAGACTCTAGGTGTGGGGTGAACCTATAAATCGTAACATCTGTGAAATAGCACAGGACGAGTTGAATGGTTTGATGTGCTTATGTCTGTGGATATTCCATCCTTGCAGGTGTTGGGATAGGTGTGGTGGATGTGGGCTACGAGAGGAGGTTAGCCAATCACCTGGGAGCCCATCGCACCCCATCGATACTTGGAGTCATCAACGGCAAAGTGACGTTTTTCCATTACGCCGTGGCAAAGGAGCACCTGAGGCAGTTTGTAGAAGACCTTCTTCCTCAGAGACTTGTGGAGCGGGTAAATATCTGCCTTTCCTCAGAAAAAAAAAAAACAGTTACAGTCCATTAGAGGAAGGAAGACTAAAACATTCCTTTATATATGTCAGTTAAACATTTTGTATTTTCTCAGAATCAGAATCAGAATTCCTTTATTTGTCTCTATTTCAGGTCACCGACAAGAATGACCTGCAGTTCTTGAACAGCTGGCACGAACTCAACAAGCCACACGTGCTTCTGTTCGACCAAGTGCCTGTTGTTCCTCTGTTATACAAAGTAGGCTCTCTCCTTGTTTTAATCTTATGTGAAAAGTACCTCAGGTTCATCTGACGCTAAGTGCATTACCAACACAAGCATGTTAATGATTTACCTCCACAGCTGACAGCTTTTGCCTATAAGGACTACCTGCAGTTTGGCTATGTGGACCAGGGCCTTTCAGAGACCGCCAATCTGCAGAAACAGTTCAACATCAACACTTACGCTCCGACCATGCTGGTCTTCAAAGAGAACACTGACAAGCCTGCTGACATTATACAGGTAAATCACAGCAGCAGCATCAGGGGAAGGAAAGTTATTACACTTTCCTATTCACTCATCTGTTTGCACTTGTGTTCACTCTTGTTTTCCTATGTGGTCATGTTTTGTCTTCTGCAGGCCAAAGGAATGAAAAAACAAATCATTGATGAGTTCATGTCAAACAACAAGTTTCTGCTCGTGCCACGGCTGGTCAATCAGAAGCTCTTTGATGAGCTCTGTCCTGTCAAACAGTTCCACAGACGCAGGAAGTACGAGAATTTTAAGTCGTCTGCTTACACAGTTTGTGAATTAGTTTGGACATGTGAAGTTACTGTCACATCTTTCTTCCCCTCAGATACTGCGTCCTGCTGATCACAGGTGACGAAGAGACCTTTTCTTTTGGGAACCAGGCGTTTCTCTCATTCGCCTCCACAAACGGCAAGGAGGTTGTCAGATTTGCCTACGTGTACCAGCGGTTACAGCAGCCTCTTTGTGACATCCTCATGCAGAACAAAGACAGTGCACAGTCACCAACACAGGTGCGTTCATACACGTCCGACACATCATCTGCAGGTTTCGCTGTGAAACTATGGAGCATAGCAGCTCTGTTTTAAGGGGAGACAATGAAAACTGTGTCCATAACGTGCCTTCTTTTAGACTTATGGAAATAAAATGTGCAAAATACACACAAAGTTGTCTATTATATCTCCTGCTGCAGTAGCATTTACATACAGCAAACATTACAGCTGTATTCCCATCTATATTCTGAAGCTTTTACTGAGGGGTTTGTTTATATATCATGTATAGCCTGTTCCATATCACGTTATATTCTTAAAAAACATGGCCAAAATGAATTTTTATAACCAAAGATCCCCCTGTAACAAATGCTGACCCTAACATGTGAACAGAATGAAACAAGAATTCTGACCTGGCTTTATCCAATGTCCAGATTCTGTTCTTGAAATGCGTGTAAATTAATGCTTTTGTAATTAGACAATGATTTGTGCATATTTAAACATAACATTTCATACAAATTGTAAAGCAAAAAAATAAGTATTTTTAATGTAAGTACTCACCTGGGGAAGACAGGAAGACAAGGGAAGCTATTAGTAAAAAATGGCCCCAATTACAACTAAAAAAAGTTATTTTTAAATGACACACAGCAAAGGGCCGGGACTCAAACCCGGGGCTGCCGCAGCGAGGACAAAGCCTCTGTACATGCTCTGCCAACTGAGCTAAACGACGCCCCGGTTTATTTTATTTTATTTTCAAAGAAGTCTTACTCCCAAAAAAATTGTGTCACACAACTTTTAACGTTCGTTGATATCAGACTGTTTTTCGTTTTTTACTCAGGTGGTGATCCTGGAGAGGCGTAATGCTGCAGGCAAGGCCTTGTTCAAGCCAGTGAGCGCCTGGAACGGCAGCGAGGAGGACAAGCAGCGTCTCCTGGAGGAGCTGGAGCGCCTGCAGAGGGACCCGTCCATCCTCAATAACGACGCCATGCTGCCCGAGCTCAACAACGAGTTTGCCTCTGTATGTTCCCTTTCAGTAATGTAGGGTATCTAAATAATGTTTGCCTGCCTGTGTAGCCAATATACCTTCAACCAAGTACTGTTTGTTGATATCAACCACCAGTCCTGCTACTAACCATAAAACAACTGTCACTCTACAGATGTTTGTCATCAGATGGATCTATGCCTCTTATGATTACCTCTCTGAAGTCATTGACGATATTCTGCATAACAACTGGTAGGCAGAGATCTTTAACTCTCAACCTGTTATAGGAGAACACATGATGACAACCCAGATGTGAATACAGATGTGTTGCGTTGCACTAAAGACATCTGTGGTGATTTGCAGGCGTGAGATGATGCCTCTTCTGTCCCTCATCTTCTCTGCCTTGTTCATCTTGTTTGGAACTGTGGTCATCCAGGCCTTCAGGTTGGTTGCTTTACAACACGCACGTTAACCTTGACCGCCAAAATACGTAACTATAGCAACACCACCGTCCTCTGGGATTAGTGAGACACGGTGAAGAAAGCCTTCCCAAAGAAAAGAAAGTAATAATGCTCTCATTTTTTCTTTCTACGCCTGCACATCCCCTTTGGGCGAAACATTTTATTTGTGTGTTTTTCAGTGACTCAAGTGATGATAAACAGACTAAACCAAAGGCAAAAGATGGAACAAAAGCAGAAAATGGGTCACCGGGGTCTGGTGGTACTTCAAGGCAAGAATACATTTATCACATATTTTGTAGAGTGCAGAATTTATCATCGTGTTTTCTAAGTTCTGTATATTTGCTGTTGGTCTCTAGTCGGCCTCCCAAGAAGAACTTTGTGGAGGTGACTGAGCTGACGGATATCACTTACTTGAGCAACCTGGTGAAGCTGAGGCCGGGACACATGAACATAGTGCTGGTTCTCACAGACGCCTCCAAGAACATCCTGCTCAGCAAGTTCGCCAAAGAGGTCTTCTCCTTCACAGGGTAAACTGAACATTCACTTTTCCTCGTGAGGAGCAAGAACATTTTTGTTGCGTATTAAACGGGTCTTATTGTGCATTTGCTTATTTTCTGTCATATCTCCAGTAAGGTTTATACTGTTTTTTTGTCCAATGTTCTAACTTTATGGAGCACTTACAATTCATGCAGGGATAACATGAGTTTAACAGGTTTTGCACAAACTTGTCGAGTCAATGCCAGCTCAAGTGCGTGCTGATTTTAAAAGCACAAGGGTGTCAAAACAAATACAAAGATATTCTTAAATTCATGGACATTTTTTAAAGATTGCATTTTTAATTCATATATGCTATCTTTTGTACTGAAAAAGTCATATTAAATTCTAAACAAGTGCAAAATAAAAGTATTTTGACTAGTGGTGTCAGACATTTTAACCCTACTGCATATAATGTTTCAGTTAATGGTTTTGGCCAAAGTAATGACATGATAGTATGAGTATTAGTTCTCTGCTCCAGAAACAGCACGTCCACAAAGTACAGGGACTCGTCCATCCACCCACTCAGTGTGTCTATTCATACTGAGGTGATTTAGAGCTGCTCTGACTCTGTTCTGGAACATATTTTAAGAAGAATAGATTTTCTGGTTTTGTCTCTGATGTCCTCTGAGGAGCAGAGTCGGCTAGCTAATAGGACCTCTAGCTGTAGCTGCTCTCTGAGCTAACTAGCTGCATAACTTACTAACTAGAGTCATTTTTACATTTTATCCAATTGTGTTAGTGAGAGGCTAACATAATGTTTTCCAGCCAAAGCTGTGTCCTGTTTTAGTCGGAGGATGAACTGAGGGGCCAGTATAGGATAATAAGGACTTTATAAACTGTGAATCATGCAAAAGCCACTCAAGTGTACTTGTATAAAAATATAGAACTGTAAATGTGTGTAATAGGTCAGCTGTTTTATTACGTTTATAGACACTTCATCCCATCCCTTATCTCTCTCCTAGGAGCATGACGCTGCATTTCTCCTTCCTGAACATTGACAAGCACAGCCATTGGATGTACACTCTGCTGGAATACGCCCAGGACGCCACACAGATCGATGCAGACGAGGACGATGGAGGAAACCACAAGATGGACTACACGGGCTATGTGCTGGCGCTCAACGGCCACAAGAAGTACCTCTGTCTTTTTAAGCCGGTCTACACTGGGGAAGACCTTGACAGCAAGTCGTCCGAGGACGAAGGGAGCGCTGCAGGGGGGAGGTCGAGGTCCAGTTCCCGCGAAGACCATCCGCCGCGCAAATCCAACCGATCCCGCAGCATATCCACCCTGCAGATCCACCACAAACTGGACCGCCTGGGGCTGTGGATGGAAAGGCTCATGGAAGGCACGTTGCCTCGCTATTACATTCCTGCATGGCCCGGACTCGACAAGATCACCTCCAGTAAATAGATGGAGGCGAGTTAGGACTGACTTAGTACTTATCTACTGTACCCTTGTGTTAGGCTAGAGCTGCCTTTCTTGCACTTGAAATAATAAATAGTTACTTTTAAAGTCGGGTCAATAATATGACAAGCTACTGTGGGACACGTCCTTTAGCGTACCCCTCTTACGGTCATCGCATGCTGTTTTTATATATATTCAATCCAGGCAAACGCTGCTGCTGCTACAGCCTTGTGAACAGAAAATAAAAATCACTGTGGTCACCTGTACTCTCCTGCCTTCATGACCATCAGACATATCCACACACACTGAAGGAGGCAGGACATCTACCTTCGTCTTCATCAATGAATACTGTGAATAGAGATGCATGTCCTTAACACTAAATGTCTTTTTTATGCATCTCAGGCCTTTTCGTTTTTTCCCCGTGATAGATTTATCTCCTGAATGCTGGCTCGCTTGTGCAATATAGCCTACTGCTGTAATGACAATGCCTTGCACCCTGGACTTCAAGGGGTTTGTCCTCCATGGTCTTCCTGATCATGTGATTGCATCAAAAGAAAAATATCTGTTTTGTTACATGGGGACTGTCGGGATTGTGATTTAATATGTTCTTCACTTAGGAGTCAAGAGTTATTTAGCAGCCTTGGTCTATTTAACAACCTCAGTTAGCCAGTAGCTCTATGTAGCAGACATAACGATCGGGCCCCTCCATTTCATTTTCTGAATGTTTTCCAAATGGACACCACTGACTGACACGTTATGTAGACATGAAAGTTAAAGTCAGCAACTTACTGTGTGCTTGCTCGGTTTATTAACTTGTTCTGTCAAGTACGAAACTGTCTTTGATATGATTTTGATGGTACAGTGTGATGTAAATATTGTACATTATCATGTTATCTATTGGACCTGTATTTTAAAAATGTATGTAACTCGAAAGATTTGGTGAATGTTTTACATGGATCTATCAAAAACGCTGTTGTTCTCGTTTTATTTTCCTTTTACGCGTTGGTGTAAAAAAAAAAAAAAGTGTCTGTTTCAGTCTTCAGTAGTTAATCTTCCCTCTTGTTGTAATAAAATGCTTTAGTTTGTTAATTAAAACATGAAGTTGTAAAAAAAAGAAAAGCAAAACAAGTGAAAACTAGTTTCAAACAGATTTATTTGATTTATGGTTTCAGACTCCGACAGTACACAGTGAAGCTCCAACATTCACTGGAGGAATAAGAAGTATACAATTTTGATCGGAGGGAACATTTTCTCCACTTGCACATTTTAGTATAACGTATATATCTGCTTTACAAACTACTCTTTTTTTTCTTTCCAGTGCCAACTACAGTATATGGCTATAGTGATTTCTGTGCTCTTTCACCTATAACACATTTTTTTCAGTAGTATACCGTCTCTTGAAAACAGAATCCTTGTTCACAGCATTACCACTGTATGTTATTTCATCTGTATCTTTTATCTGCTCGTGCAGCAAAACAAGGTCAGTTTTGTAACCGTTCTGAAGCTTTCGATCATATTACATGATCTTCTTCAGCAGATGGAGTTTAGCTGGTTGTCATATGTTCAAACAATTGAAATTTAAGGGACTTTTCTTTAGTCCACCAAAACAATAATTTGACACAAAATATCAATTTAGAAACATTTTTCTTGACCAAAAATGATTCCTCCAGAATCAGTCATCAGTACAGCATACATAGCAGGGGTCTGCTATTCAGAAATAACACACAGTGAAAAGGTGTTATTGACCAATCAGAATCAAGTACTCACAAAAGCTGTGTAATAAGATTATTTTTCCAATTAAAGAAGCATCTGTTTTCCATTCTTTTCCTTATTTCCTGATTTGATCTGTCTCTGTGCGGCCGGACTCTGGATGAAATAACACTACGCTGCTATACTTCTGCCACTCGATGGCACCATAGCCTCAAGAAGTGAGCTTGAGCTTGTTGGAAGTTTCTCTTTGTTGCACTGTTTGTGTTCCAGCTTACAGATATGAGTTTTGCTCCATTCACATTGGTTCCAACCCTGAAGTAGAGTAATTGAGTTCAGAAAGCCATTAAAAAGTGATTAAAAAGTAATAAAATAAGGTGTTAATTATGGAACATAGTGGAAAATGTGCCTGAAAAGCACCATCTGAGAAATGATGTTTGTTTAAGATATGTAGTTCTTATGTAAGCCTTTATTTTAATGCAGGGACAGAGTTTAGTAAAGGGCATTAGGGGTCAAAGCCAACATCCGGCATCAAAATAAGGTTATTCTGCACAAAGTCCAAGAGGTGCACATGGTAATTGTCTTTAATTACTTTTATATCATGTAGAATTCCGTTAATGTGCCTCATTACAAGGAAAATGGTGACACATTTTATCTGATTTCAGCACACTTCTGTTGTGCTGACGTGAGGGACTGCTTATCAGTGGACGCCAGCCCGAGAGACTTTAACAATGAGTTAGAGGGAACTGAACTTTTAATGTCTATTTTTAGTCGTAGTTTTCGTGGCGTCTGCTGAAGAGACAGAAGGAGACGTTTGTGGCTTATGATTTGTTGCGATTATTACACAGGACCTGTGTAGCTGCGCATTGTGTGAAATAAACATACGCTGAACAAAACGGCAATGCATTTGTATTTGCTGCCCATTCTCCGGTGAGCGCACAAGGCTTATTTCTCTCAAATTCTGTGCACACGTTTGTCAGAAGCCGTGTGAGTGAGCCAAGATAATCAATCCACCTGGCAGGTGTTTCAAATCACGCTGATTAAAGTGTGGGATTGTTGGGCAGCTGTGCCGCGGAGTGTGCACAATGAAAGGCCACTCCAAATTGTGCCGTTTTATCACACGACAAGGGATTTCGTCTAATGCGACTGTTAACTGAATGCTCATTTTACATTTAAAAAGGTGCAACGTGTAACATTTTAGTCAAAACAATCCAAAGTTGGCTAAAATCTTCACCAAATTCGGAGGAAATTCTTGCAGAGTTATCTGCTGAAGTCAGCATGCTAACCAGCTAGCCGCAGCCTGTCCTTGTCCGTCGCTCCTGTGCTAAACATCAACACTTCCACAGTTCTCCAAGGTCCCGGTCTTTGACTGCTCGCTGCACAGCTAACCGAGGTAACTAGTTAACGGCAGCTACATTCAGCAGCAGTTAGCAGTTAGTCTACTGACATGCTGCACCTTATTTGTTTTGGGCATGCATTCAACGTGCGGCCAGTTGCAACTTTAAATTCATGCTCAGAGTAAATGCATGTTTTGTGTGCCAGGGGTAGCATCAGTCATTCAGAGTGTGAGTTGTGGTGCACAGCTACTTGCTCTTTTGCTTTCGTCGCACTCACTGACCCCGCTGTATTGACCCCTGGCCACCAATACAGTCTTTAAGGACTCCCTTGTGATAGTTTGGTAATCTGTCAGAGAAATGAGAAATGGGGACATGCGAGAGGTTGGGGAAGGTCAGGTAGGAGTGGAGGAAAATGCCTTCTTGCTATTGATGTTGGATGTGTTTTGCGTATTGCTTCGCCTGAACTGTGCGCTGCTATGAGGCGTTTGTGTTGTTGACAGTGTTCACGGGACTTTGTGAAAGGAAAGCCACTCCCTTCCTGTCGGGGTAGATTTGGCACTTGCCAAATTTCTTGGCAAACGTTGAGCAGTGTGTGATTGTGTGTGTGAGATAGTGGATGTGTATGCATGCGTGTGTTGTGTGAAGAGCTCGAGTTCCTGTCTGTTTATTAGTGGAGCCTCATTGACTGTATCCCGTGTTTGTACCTGTGTTCCTATGTGTGTGTTGTTGGGTGGGGGATCAAGTTTTTCTTACAATGTATGATTATAGTTGTTTTATTTGTATGTTATGTCGATTAGTAGCATGAATAGTTTGACTGACAGGTTGATACGCTGTTCACTTCTTTAGTTCTCCTCTTAAGTAACAAAATAATATCAAATAGGAACTTTTAAATTAGATGTATAGTAAATTTAACATAATACAGTAAGTGTGGCTAGTCTGTCACTGGTGTCCTTACCGCAGGAGCAAAGAAGGTGAGAGATAACTCTGCAATAAATTATTCAATAGAAAAGTCAGAGCACTTCCTCTCATGTGAAGAATCACACAGTTGTTCGATATTCGGTATTGTAAAAATATATTGCTTAGTGACGGATATCGGCCCAAGTCTAGTGGCCAGTGATGGGAAGGGATCCTTCCATTGATTGCTTTCACCTCATTTCCAGTTCTTGTCCTTACGGCCCCCTGTGATTGGCTGGTTTGATTCTATATTTTTCATATTGTCATCAAATCCCACGTGAAGCCAAAACTACTGGTAGTAGTCCCTCTCAATAACTTTCAGACTTCCCTACACTGTTTGCGGCTCCATTTCTTTGCAATAACCACAAAAGAAAATTGAGTCAAAATTAGAGTTTGATTTTTAAAAAGGATAATGAGTTCACTTAAACAACTGGGCACAGCACTTTTCTGTCAGCATTATTCAAAGAGGAGGAAATATTGTTGGGGATGATTTCTAGCCACTGATTAATGCACGTCTGGTGCTTTAGCATAGCTGAAGGATGGCCTGTGAGGGATTGATTCAGAGTAAATTAGAGTGTTTATCGTAATGAAGGAACATGTCACCCAGTGATGTGACCTGTCACTTCATTGATGTGTTTTTAATTGTCTTTGGACAACAATGGAGCTCCAGGGAACAAAGGAATCAGATATATCTGGATTTGACTGCACAGACAATACTCGTAAGGATCAATTAATTGTTGGTTTTGGTCTTTTAGTGGGATTTGTTGGTGAGAATAATACAGAAGTCCCCCGACCTTACTCTTTCAGGAAACCGGCATGATGCATCTTTTCAGCGACAGGTTCAAAACATATCTGACAAAGGATCTGATGACATTGGACTGAAGATAATTCCTTACAGCAACCTCAAACCTTTCTGAAAAAAGGCCCATGCTTTCACTCCTGTGATGGATATCTGTTACTTTGTGTCTTTATGCAAGGCCCCCCTCATCTTACACTGCATCAGCCCACTCAGTGGTAGATGGAGAGATACAGTCCGGAGTGGCGGCTTAGACATAAGACTTCCTCAAGCTTCCTAGAATACTGACCTATTTTAGCTAGGCTTAGACTACACACACACACACACACACACACACACACACACACACACACACACACACACACACACACACACACACACACACACACACACACACACACACAGCTATATCTTTAACCTCGGGGCCTCCTGATTCTGCAGTAAGCATGACATCCTGTGCTCCAGGACTTCAGTTAAATCCATTCATTATCCCAACTGGGGGATTTGAATCTTCAAGCAGGGTTAGGTTCCTCTGCAGAAGTTCAGAAAAGATAAAAGTAGGTAAAAGTTATAACAAAGTTAGGGGCATGTTTGCATAATGTTCCGGCTCCTGTAATCCCACATCCTGAGCTGGTTGAATTCACAGGGAGACCAACAGCCCCGGAGTTAAACCTACACCTTAGTTTGACTCCTGCAGTGGGATTTGAGCTCAGTTACGTTAACAACAGAGGAAAATCCATGAGATTAACGGAAACTGTAAATTGAGGACCAAGTAAATCTATACCTGTTGAATACGAATGTGCCTTGCAGTTTGATGAGTAGACACTAGAAATGCAGTTTAGAAATGGACATTCATTTGTTGATCTTCAGCTGACAACACTGACATGTAAGTTCTCAACAAAAAGGAAGAATCATTGATGGATCAAATTGAATTTAAGGCTCTACACTGGAGTTCGCAGTATGACCGTAGTAAAATTACAAGCAGGATGCACTCAACTTGAGTATAAAACAACACGACATCAACATACAGTATGCATTTTTCCTTCAAGGATGCTATAAACTTAATAAATTAATATTCAACTTTGAGAAACAGATTTGAGGTGAACTACCGGTAGTCATCAAAGTAGCCAGCATTACCATTCCTCCTCTGATGTGTTAGTTCAATCAAAACAGGAAGTGGTTTCTTTGTTTTCAAATGTTGCTATGGTGAGGTCACTTCCTGTCTGTCCAGAGGGCCTGCCGCCATCCTTCTGTAGCTTGTTTTTATCCCAGTAAGTAGGACATGCTGAGGCAGGAGGAGAAACAGCACAGAGAAAGTGGCAAACCAAAGCACTTGGCTGAAGAAGTGAGCAGTGGAGGCAGTAGATAAAAGATGTCAACAGACCAGAGTATCAAGAAGACATACTGAAGACAAACTGTGGAAGAGAGAACAACACAGATTTAGTATTGCAAGTGAAGTAGGGGAACAGGAAGAGCTTTAATAAAGTGAGACACCAGGTGTGGTGAGTAACCAAGTTGTTTTAGGAAGAAAGAAGAACCCACAGGGACTTGATGTGCGTCCCTCTATCTAAAGCCCCCAGAGTATCAGTTCCACATAAAAAAAAGGAGCAAGGTTGGTCCAGGCTTCCGCTTATTCTGTAGTATAGTCCAAAATAAGTTCCTTGATTAACACAGTGCTGTTTTCTCTCTGAACCTAACACAACTGATGAGTTGTCTGTGGACATTAGAGCAAGGAGGATCTGGGTGCATGACATATTAGGAGACAAAAGTATCGTGGATGTTATCGCCTGGGCCAAGAAAAAGAAACAGAGCGCTGGTAGCATCACCAGAATTTGTTGGAAAAATTCAATATGAGGCGCTCGCAGCGGCCAAACAAAGAAGGCTGAGCTCTCTTTTGGAAAAAGAATCTAGGGCTCAGAAAATAACTCTATGCGGACAGGGGCCCTTAAATGTGCCTTCTGTCTAATAGCCAGAAGGGGGTGACTGTACTTGTATTAAGCTTATGAGAAAATGAGCCCATTTCTTACCCAGGCAAACATTTTGCTAATGATTTCACGCTCTCAATAGTTAGTTTCAAGTCTTCTTCAACACAGTGTGTCCCATTTAAAGTAAAATACAGGATAAAGCAGGGTATCCTTCAATCAAAGTCCAGGCTACCCTGAGATCACCACCATGGCCTGACCTCAGGTCCTCAGGCTCCTGTGTGAGGGCTCTCCAACCAAACAGCACACAGGTACTTGCAGAGGTGGTTTCACTGCTGCGACTGCACAGTTGATCTGCACACTGCTCATTACTCAGACAGAAGAGCCAGAAAAAACCAAGATGGCAACAACGATAATACCACACTTGAACTACATTACTAATGACATCTACATTAACGCAAATGTTAGCACGCTTTACTCAGATGGTTATCGTAATACTTGCTTAACACGATCATGATAACGCTGTCATCATGCTGGCATTGCTGGAGACTCTTGTTAATATCCTGCTACAGAGCGCCCTCTCTTCTGTTCTTCTATTTCTTTGTGCGTCTCTCCTCCAGCATATCCGCCGGCAGCTTGAGATACCATCATCCTTCACTTTCCCTCTGTATTTGTTGTACAAACAGCAGAGACAGCCAGAGGTTTCATACACTCTCTGATGGATTGTCTCACTGCGTGATGTGGACCTTTGTTCTTGGGTTTGTTTTCTATCTCTTC